>JAMXBD010004496.1:0-59711 GCA_024138025.1 Combretum micranthum
TGATTTCTTGAGTTATGTTGAAGATTTTGAAACAAATATTTGATTAGTTATTCTTTTGAGGATTTGAGTATTGGTTTTCATGTAATAGTTATTAAACAAGATTATATGTTTTTTAGTTGGAAGATAGATCTTTTCTGGATTATTGTTGGCTTTGGTTTTGCCAACTCGGATTTAGTTTATATTACAGGAGATATTTGAAAGTTATAAATTACAGGTTTCACAGGTTTTGTTCCTTTTAGAGTGCCCTTAAATGGTGGGTTCATGGAGATTTTTATTATGTTTATATTTTGTGGTATTGAGATTTAAAGCCTTTGGTTTCTTTTAAGAGAGGGGCACGTGGCGGGTTGTAATGCCTTAGTTCTAGGGCGTTAACCGGGCCTAAAGATTTGAAATGGATTTTAATTCCGTTTCCGAACCGTGTATTTGAAGGGTAATGTAAGGAAAGTGTGGATTGAGAATTTGTACTGGTATTATCGGGGGTATGCCCCTAGGTCATGTAATAGAATAATTCTCTGTATGACGGTTATGGTTTACATTCTTGCTACTGTGTATATCTCTTTAAGCTACTACGAAAAAGTATGATCTATAATGTTGAGAGCGAGCCTTGCACTCGATGTTTAAGCTCATGGGGAGACTAGGGATGTCTTACTTGAGATTAAATGTTGAGTGTGGTGGACTGTCGGTGTAGGGCACACTTTGGGGCGTGACAATGTTGCTATGGTAATTATCGGGGAATGTCTTTAGAAGTTGTAAGACTTTATATTTCAATAAAATATATAAAGTGTTGTTTTACATGTTCCATTGCTAATATCTTAAAATGCATTACTCCCCGATTTCCCTTTGATGTTAATGTATGCCTTGTACCGATTGGAAGCTTTGAATGACTAAAGCAGTTGTCACGCCCCAACGGGTACCTAAACGTGGCAGTCCGCCACACTCAATATTAAAGCTTAAGTATGACAACCTTAGTCATTTCCAAAAGCTTTTTATTAAGTGTAAGGCTTACTTTCACAATTTTAGAGGACCATATATGGAATAATGAAGCTTAAGGAGATATAAAAACATATTAAGAAAAGAGGATTCACAATAATTTTTCATAGCAAAGACTGTGCATACTTAGGAACAATTCCCTAAATTACTAAGCTATTATATAAAATTTGCATGCTAATACTATGATATACTTTATCCAGAGTTCTAATATTCAAAAGGGATTACCTGCCCACATGGTCCACGTGGCCTTAGCCATAAGTACGGAAACTGCAAAAGGTAGCTATCGGGGTATAAGCTAATAGGCTTAGTGAGAACTATTTCCATAAATAACTTCTTGTAACAAGATTCAAACAAGTTGGTTAATCACACATATGTAATGCATCAAACACGTGGGCAAACAATCATATAGCTTTCCGGGAACTATATGTTGAATGGATTTACGCCCTCCATTCGGGGTTTGGTGATACTCAAAACAAGTAGTTTTGATGATAGAAAATTTAAGCTTGCGAGCACACATCGCCAAGCATTCAATAAAAACTTTTATACTTGCGAGCACTCATCGCCAAGTATTCCGAACCTACTTGATTTGACCTTGCTTTCGGATCAACCGCCAAGCATATTCCATTAAGCCGCCAAGCAATCGCTTTCGGATCTTCCGCCAAGTGTTGCTTTCGACATGAGCCTACTATCCTTCTCACCCAAGGATAATATCCCAACCATGTAATGTGACTCACTTCGTGGTATGCATGAGTTCATTAATTTATAAAGTCATAACATAATTATTTTCAACTTTATGGTGATCAAGGAATTTCACACAAATCAATATTATAAACAATCACTTAGAACAATTCGGGCTTCGATATTCTTAGAATTCTTTCAAGGAATTATTTACATGCATATCGGTTTATCTTTTTAACTCTAGTGCAACTAATTTACAAGCACAACAAGTGTAGCATTTAATGGAAATAAACTCACGATGCCATTGTCGTCTATTCCTCTAAGCGGATGAGTCGTTCACACACTCCACTAATCGTAATAGTTCTCGGGGTGAAGAAATCCTTCCTCGGGGTCACCTAACCAAAGAAATACCCATAATGAGTTTTTCTTGAAGATCTTCTTGAATTTTGACAAAACAATGTCAAAGAACGTAAAGTTCGTATGGAAGAATGTTCCAACTTAAAATGGCCATAACTTGGTCATTTTAACTCGGAATCGCGCATATAATATACCGATTTCTATCTACTCGAAAAGATCTACCCATTTCTAAAATTATTTCACAAACAGCATATAGGCTCCGAAAAACTGGTGACAAAATTCACCACGGATTTTCAAGTAAAAACAACTTTGGTTCAAGAAATCAAAATTTGTTTGATAAATACTTAGTTATCTATATAGTTGGAAAATTCTCTTTTTATAACTATATAACTATTTAAGCATGCTCAATGTCTTGTTGTCCAAATTATTTTTCTTAAGTAAAACAATGTCGGTTTGAAGCTTTTCGGAAATTGTTTTTGTGAATTTCTTTGAAATGAATACCTTGTTTATTTTGTTTTCTAAAAATGTTTTATGTTGGTTTTATTTATCTTTTTCTAAGTGACTTTTGAAAATAAAATTTTCTACTTCTAAGTTACACTAATAATATTTTTGAAGTTTTTCTAGAAAATATGCTTTTCCTTATTTTCTTGTGTAAATTCCTTTGTTTACTTATTTTGGCAAAAATCTTTACTTGATATTTCTCATTCTTTTTCTCATGTCTCCATTTCCAAAAACAATTACTCATGCATGAAAATTTGGTTTTTATAAAAACAAAGTGGAACAATTAAGGACTTTTTGTAGAAAAACTAATTTCTATAATCTTATTAACTTTTTCTTGTAACTTGAAAAGTGAAAATTTTATTCTTTTCAAACCATAAGTTTTCTTTGCCTATTTGCAAGGTCTTTACTTAAAAATTTCCTTAGTCATCCATCTTATTTTCTTTATGAAAAGAACCATTTTTGTCAACAAAATATTTTCTTTTGAAAAGCAAAGTAAAGTAACAAAGATTTAACTAGCTTTTAAGTAAAAATAGTTTCTAAATTTATAGCGAATTCTTTTTGTAACTTGAAAATGAATGAGTTTATTTTTGTTATCTTATATTTTTATGTTTCACATAAACTTGTTTCTAAGTGACAAAAGTCTTCTTTTATTTCATTATCTTTAGAGAAAAACTTTTGGACAACATTCTAAATGAACATGATTATGAGAATAATAATAAACAAAGTAACATAAAGCATAAATAATAAAATCAAGTATTGGAGTCTTAGCTTTTTCAAGGCTCCCGGGACTAAGAAATAAACTAGTCCCATAAAGAAATAAAATGAAAGAAGAAAAACTTGTTTTGACTTGATTAGGACAAGTCTAAGACTAGAGACTAGTCTTATAAACAACTTGAAATAAATAAATTGCATTGAAGTAAATAAATTGCATGAAAGGTAAATAAATTGCAAGATTATGAGCTTATATGCTCTAATTAGTATATAGCTATATAGATATAATAGATAGTTATGAACATAAAAGAATCATAAATGAACATAAGAGGAGCATGAAGAATATATAAAGGAAACATGAACATAAAGGAATTGTGGTTATGAACAAAAACAAAGTATGAACCTATTGTTGCTTTCTTAACCTTCATGGTTTTAGAAAACATACACTAAGCTCATACTAAGTAGATGAACATGGAGACTTCTTGAAGAACTTTTACCTAAAGAAGATGAGCTTTAAAGAGAACTTCTTGAAGCTTCTTGAGAGAAATTCTAGAGAGATTTTGAGAGAGTAATTTTAGTGTAGAAGTGGTGTGAAAGAAGTGAAAGAGGAGGGGGGTATTTATAGGAAAATGGGGAGTGATTTTTGGATGAATAAAATAAATGCAAAATTAAAACAATATGGAGAGGGAAGAGAGAGAGAGGTGCCGGCCATTTTGAGAGGAGAGAGGGAGTGATTTAATTTTTGTATTTTGTTAAATAAAAGATGTAATAAGTAAGGTAGATGTGATATAAAGTTATGGGAAAGGTAAAAAGTTAAGATATAGGTTATGTAGAGTGTAAGAGTAGGTGTAAGAAAAAGTAGATAGATAAAGAATAGTGTAATGTAAAGTAGATATGACAATTAAAGTACCGGTAGTAAGAAAATACGCGTATAATAGCTATATCTGTTATTTTTACTTACCGAAAAATTATGAAATTGATATTTTTGGAAAACTTATATTTTTACGAGTCTAACGGTATATTCGGAATATTTTTACTATTCCGGGCTTCCGGACACGTTTTTCGAGAACTGTGTCCGATCGGGTTCGAAGGACATCCGAAATTCGCGAAACTGAAACTTTTATAAAACCTATGGTTATTACGGACTATTTGAGCTAATTACCCAACTTCGTTTTCCGGGCCAAAGAAAACGGCAATGCCGGATTTAGATTGATACGGTAAACTAGGGTTTTGTTGACCTTTAGGGTTTCGTTTGACTTCGGTTAGGGTTTTATGCTAAACCGATTCCGAAAATTTAGGGGTTTACAGCAGTCATTCTTAAGTTTTAATATTATGTATGTGGGTTGTCACATTTAGGGTACACATTGGGGCGTGATAATTATTGTTATACAAAATACTGATATAATATAAATAGGTGTGATAACAACTCCTTAGGGTTAAGATTTACTATCACATTTGATGGCGATAAATTTGTAATAAAAGAAAAACACAAGAAAACAGGATTTTCTCAAATAATAGAAGCGTTCTAGATTGTGTACCATGCAAAGGTGATTCGTTTTGGAGGTGCTTGTCCATATGAACGAGTAGAAGATGCTGCGAGATTGTGATACCTTATAGATCCGGATTGATATCAGTTTTCACAAATTCGAAAATGCAAGGTATTATTTCGAAAATTTTGTATCCAATTTAATTAGAAACACATGGATCCGGGCTTTAGGGTTTTAATTTTTCTACTGCAAACAAGATTTAAAATTTGTATGAAACCCTACGTGGTATCAGAGCCACTTGTGTTCTTAATTAAATTGGAATCTGTTTTTCCGTCTACATATGATGTAGTGTTATTTTTGATTAATGCGGTTGAATTAGATTCGAATAAGTTATAGCGTATAAATTCATAGAATTCGATTTTATGATTTTCGTATTATTCATGTTAATTGCAATATCAATTCATTATTATGCATGATGGAATCAATACGATAGATTTTGTACGTGATTAATGAAATTCAAAATTTTAAAAACCGAATATGTTATTGTGCATGAGGGGTAAAATAGATCTAATTGGATTAGGTTAACATCGAATATATATGTTGATATATCTATATGTGTTTTTTTAGTGTTTTTCAATAGGGTTAAAAGGATCTGATAGATTTCGAATCAATCAGGTTTATATGTTAATATGATTAAACATGTTTCAAAATTCGTTATTCAAGGGTCGGACGTTATATTGTTCAATCGTTGAACAGATCAACAAATTTCAATCGTGTATCACATGAATTACAATTGTGAATTATATTAACATTCTTTTTTTTTTTCAAATCGAATGAAATTTTTGTAGTTCAATAATTAAAGTCATTTTTTTGTGTATTGTTGTAAATCTAGGTTTTAAGAATCGAATATTTTATTTTGCAATGTTTCAAAATCAAATTGAAAGATTTGATTTTGCAATGAATTTTAAAATTCAGATTTGATGGATTTTTGTTTTATGAATTAAATGGACTTATATTTTCAAAGGAATCTTATAACCCAAAATTTTCAATTTGTCTAGGTTTCAGGGGCGCTGCCCGTGAAACCGCAGAGGAGACGTTGTTCCCTTGACCATGCCCGCTAACTAGCTAGCGGGACCGCCACAAGGGGACTCTGTCCCCTTGACCCTTGTAGGGTCCGTTGCCCCCTTGACCTTGACAAGGGGGCTATAAGCCCCCGAATTTTTTGAGAATGGTTTTAGACTACCAAATCGAAACCCTAAAGTTCGACTCAAGTTGAAACCGAATCTTAATAAATTTCGATCACGGGATTTCATAAAAGAATCTTCAAAAATGAAAATAGAAAGTTCAATAATCGTTCCATTCAAAAACCCGAATATGAAAAGATCCGCCTATCCGATCCCGGGTATAAACTCCTCAATTTCTAGGGTAAAGTTGGATTAAACCCTAACCCTAGTCAAACTGAAATTTCCAAAAGTGAACAAAGACCAAGACAATTAAACAATTTCAACTCCAGCAATCCCGCATTCTCAAACCCTAGAAAACGAAATTAAGTTAATAGCTTATAATAGTTCGTAATAATATAGGGCAATATAAAAATATCAGATTTGCGAATTTCGTGTGTCCTTCGAACTTAAACGAGATCAGTTCTTGAAAAGCGTGGTTCTCGGAGCTCGGAATAATACATTTTTTTCACCAAAAGAGTCGTAATTAAACAGGATTTCAAAAATATCAGTTTTAGTATTTTTAGTAACTAAAATAATGATATAGTTCGTTTACACGTATTGTTTTTACTACCGGTATTTTATATGTCTATTCTACTATTCATAATACTATTCTATTCCTATATCATTACTATTTCACTATCTCTACTTTTTCTTACACCTTTTCTTACTACCTACATACCTATTTTCTTACTTTTTACATTTCCAATACAACTTTTATTCACATCAAACCTTACACATTATTTCTTTTCTTTACAAAAAATCACAAAACAAATAAAAATCCTCTCTCTCTCTTTACTACATGCGCAACACCCCTCTCTCTTCTCTAAATTATTTTTGTTTTTCAATTATTTTATTACATTCTAAATTTCACTCCAAAAATTCTATAAATACCCCTTCCTCCTTCATTCTTTCACACACTCACTTTACATAACAAAACTCTACCAAAATACTCTCTCAAAACCTCTCTCCAACCATTCCCTCTCAAACACTCTCTACTAATTTCTACTCTTTAAGAAAAATAATAAAACCCATTCATCTCTTTCAAAATCCTCCATTAAACCTTAGGTAAAAATCCTACTTATATTTCTTTATCATGTTCATATAACTTAGCATGAGCTTAGTGTATGTTTCTTAGACTCACATGAGTTAAAGAAGCAACAATATGTTCATGTTTTGTTTTTGTTTATGTTCCTATTTTACATTATGTTATTATGTTGTTGTTATTATTGTTATTATTATTTTTGCTCTAATCTAACTTATATAGTATTATGTATACTATGTATATATATATATTTATTTAGAGCATATAAGCTCATTTGTTATGTTTTGCAATTTATTTATTTACTTGTTTTATGCAATTTATTAAGACTAGTCTTTATAGCCTTAGACTTGTTCATATCAAGTCAAAACAATTTTCTTTCTTTTCTTTTAGGACTAGGCTATTCTTAGTCCCGGGTTGCCTTGATGAAGCTAAGGCTCCCAATATATGATCGGGATACTTTGATGAAGCTAAGGTTCTCAATGCTTGACTATTTTATTATGTTTATTTACTTACAAGAATTTCTTTCTATCTTATTATGTATTATCTTTACTTTTACATAGCTACATAATCATATTCATGCATGATTATAATATTGTTGTCTTAAGTAAAAAAAAATGGATTTTTAAACAAGGAAAAGTGAACTAGATTTCTCAATAAAGGAGTTTTCAACAAGAAAGTCTAAATTTTGTTTTTCAAAAGCTTAGACAAATTGATCATAAGTAATAGTGCACATGATTTCTTCAAATAAAAGGAACTCATTTTTTTTATGAATCAAAACTAAATACTTCATCAAGATAGAATTTTTAGCATTGAACTTAATATTCAACTTAACCATATCTTTTATAAGACTTAAATAGATTCATTATAGACCTTGAAAATCACATACTATGAAAGTATCTTCAAAAATTCAATTTTATAATTACTACTCTCTTTTCAAAATTAAAATAAAATTTTTACTAAGTTCTAAATGTTAACAATTCTTTATTAAGAAAGCTTTTCTTATAAACTTGTCTAAAGGAATTACTCTATCACTTGACAAATATTAAGAATAAAACAAGTTTTTCAAACCAAGATAAAATTAACCACTATTTTGGAAACCAACTTAGAAAAATAAAATTTTTCCAAGAAAGTAAACTTTTAAAGGTACACTTATTTCCTAAAGAAGAAAAATGATATAAAAATAAGAGGAAAACATACACAATTTCAAATATTTGAAACTTAAAGAATATTTTGAAAAACGTATTTTCAATCACTAGAAATAAAGTTAGTAGATAACTTAAAGAACCAAAATTTTTGAAAATGAATTTACTTTTGAAAGGTGAGAAAATGAAATAATAATAAAACATTTACTTATAACAACTCAAATATATTTTTGTTTTCTTTCTAACAAATCAAAAAGGAGAAATTCTCAAAAGTTTTATCTTTTAAAACTGTTACGCCCCGAAGAGTACCCTAAACGTGGCAGTCCGCCACATATAATATCAAGGCTTAAGAATGGCTACCTTAGTCATGCGAAAGCCTTAGTATTATATGTAAGGCGTCTAACACGGTAATAGGAGACGCTTTTGAGAAGCATAGTTTAAGCAAGTAAAGATAAACACACAAGAATTCAGAAATAAAGAATATCATATCATTAATAACCAAAGGTCTATTACATAATTTCTTAGGGGCATACCCCCGCTAATTCCAAGGATCGTGATAATCTTTACAACATCCAAAATACTACATTAAAGATTTCAAAGGAATTATAATCTAAGTCTTCGAGTAGATTTCCTCCAAAAGCTTCAATATATAAAACTTACACGGATCCGAGGAGACCTCGGGCACAAAAAAATAGGTGTTCCTGAGAATACAAATATCTATAGGGTGTAAGCTTATGGGCTTAGTGAGTAAATCCTAAAATTCATACTCGCAGAGAATTATCAATCAAGTTTATTATTCAAACATATGAAATGCAACAACCATGTGAGCATACAAGACATATGACTTCCGGGAATCATATGTTGAATGAATTACGCCCTTCATTCGGGGTTGGGTATTCAGGCCAATTACAGCCACAACTTTTAAAAACACTTTTATAGATCTTACCGGCTCCTATACGCCATCAAAAACTTGTAGTTATTACAGGCTCCTACTAGCCACTAATTTAAGTAGTTCTTACTGGCTCCTACTCGCCACTGACATGATATACCGGTTATGTCTACCACCACTATTTACACTTGTCCCACCAATTGTATATAGTGAATGCAATGTGACTCAACATATGAAGTGCATGATAATTTCTTTAATTAAAGTCTAGTAGTTACATTTAACTTCTTTCAAGTGATCAATCAATTTCAAACATTTCAAGATATTAATTCATATACAACTTTATTACAAACAAATCGAGTTCGATATACTTAGTATTCTTTCAACATATTATCATACACTTCCTTTTGATTTTTCTTAAATTCTAGTGCAACTAATTTTACAAGCACAATCAAAAGTATGAAAAATAACGGGGAATAAACTCACTCAGCCATGATGACACCTTTCTTGAAACGGATGAGTCGTTCGGGATTTCCTGTAAACCCCCAAAAATTTTCATAATCCTTAAAAATAATTCTAGAAGTATAAATATCAAAAACCCGAAAAATCAACTTGAGATTAAAACTCAATTCTAGACCGAGTCAAATACCGGAAATGAAACCCTAAAACTCGAACCAAGTTAAAACTTAATTCCAAATGAGAACAAAAACGAGTTTTCTCAATCTAAGAAAACAGGAACCCTTGAAACGAAATATAAAGTCTAACTACTGGTTTAATCAACGTTCGTACATCAATTAAATTACCTAACCGTCTTCTAACACGCAAATCAAGACAATATAATAACGATCAACAGCAAAATCTTAAAACCTTCGATAAAATTTAGAAATCACAAATTTCAAATTCTCACCAAAAGTCAAACTGAGTCAACTCATAACCCTAGACTCGGTTAAACGATTCCGAGAACTAAAAACTATTAAAATAATCACAAATAAAATAAAATAAAATAAAACATAAATTTCGAGCTAAAATTTTAAATGATCAAAACTCGAAAATTATACGATAGTAAGAATATCTCAACAAAAATCGAAAATTAAAACGGAACCCTAAAAGTCAACAAGCCTACAACGAACCCTAATGTTTAAGATCCGGCAATTCCGCGTTTCAAACCCTAGAAAACGAAATTAAGTTAATGGCCTAGAATAGTTCGTAATAACTAGGTAACATAAAAATATCAGATTCGCGAATTTTGAGTGACCTTCGGACCCAAAAGGGATCGGTTCTCGAAAAGCGTGTCTCGGAGCTCGGAGTATTAAAAATATTCCGTTTATACCAATAAACTCGTAAAAATACAAGGATTCCAAAAATATCAGTTTTAGAATTTTTCGGTAGCTAAAAATTATAGATATCGCATTATTACGCGTATTTTTATTACTACCGGTACTTTAATTGTCTAGTCTACTATTCATAGTACTTTTCTACTATTCATTACTATTCACCTATCTCTACTTTTTCTTACACCTTTTCTTACACCTATATATCTTTTCTTACTTTTTTCATTTCCAACACAACTTTAATCACATCAACTTTACACATTACTTCTTTTATTACACAAAACCGGCGCCTCCCCTCTCTCACATCCATCTATTTATTTTCTTTTCAATTATTTTATTACATCAAAAATTCACTCCAAAAATTCTATAAATACCCCTTCCTCTTCATTCTTTCACACAATTCTTTCACTACCAAAACTCTCTCAAAATCTCTCCACAAATTCTCTCTTCAAGAATTCTCTCTACCAAAACTCTCTCAAACCAATTCCTCACAAAAATCATCTCTCATACATAAACTATCTACCACATATCACTACTCACATAATACCCATTTCATTCACCATCTCCATACCTCTTACATACCTTAGGTAAATATTTCTTCCATCTATTATTCATCCATGTCATGTAACTTAACATGACTATGGTGTTGTTTTGAAACTCATATGAGTAGTAAAAGCAACAACATGTTCATGTTTTGTTCTTGTACATAAGCTTCCTATTTTATTATGTTGTTATTATTATTGTGATTATTTGCTTATATATATAGTATTATGTATATTATGTATATATATTTATTTAGAGCATATAAGCTCATTTGTTATTTATTTATTTTAAGTTATGCAATTTATTTATTTTATGTTATTAAGATATAAGACTAGTCTTTCTAGTCTTAGACTTGTCCATATCAAGTCAAAACAATCTTTTATTTATTTTCTTTAATCTTTCGGGACTAGTCCATTCTTAGTCCCGGGATGCCTTGATAAAGCTAAGGCTCCAATACTTGATCGGGATTCCTTGATGAAGCTAAGGTTCCCAATGCTTGATATTTTATTTTCTTGCTCATTAATTATTTTTAGTATTTTCTTATGTTCTTATTATTTTATATGCTCATGATACTTGCATTTGCATAATGTTAATGTCTCAACTAGTCTAAAAATAGAATCTTGTTTTACTAAATGAACTCAAAGCTAAGTTTCCAATTATATGATTTACCACAAAAACATGAAGTTATTATCAACAACCTAGAAATAGAATAATACAAGTTTTCTCAAGTTTTCTTAAATAACAAAGATAGTTTTACCAAGAAAACATAAATAAATATTTTCCTTGTATTTTATGGTAATCTAAGTTTTTAGAAAAATAAATCGTTAATATCGAAAGTTTAAGACTTAAATTCTTTTCTAAACTAAGGAACAAACTAGTTTTCAAAGTTAAGACAAAAATCAACTCATCAAGTTATGAACCCACTTAGGAAAAATAATGATTTTCAAATTTCTAAAAGAAGGAACTAATTTTCAAAGGAATATAAATGAGGTAAGATTTATAATAATGGATTTTATAAAAATGATTCTTTTCAAAAGAAATGAAAGAACAAGTTTTGGAAAGCAAAAGCTTATATTTTAGAAATGAATATAAGAAGACAAAATTCATTTTCTAAAACCATCCTAAATACAAAATTATAAAAAGGTTTTGAACAACCTAATATACTTTTTGATAAAAATAGATCTTTTATCACTAGAAGCGAAATTTATGAAAAACTAAGGTTAAAAGGAAAATTTACTTGTTTTGGAAAAGGAAATGAAGAAAATAAAATAAGAATATACTCATTTATAACAACCTAGTAAAAATATAAAGTTTCTTTAAATACTTGAAAAGAAAATTTCAAAGTTAAAGTTTAAATGAATTGTTTTATGAAATAAATTGTTGAGACACTACCATTAGGATTTTTGCATATAAAGTGAGCATACCTATATATTCAAAAGTGTTTATCAAATATATATTTATATTGTTACAAAAGGATTTTCTTTAAAATGAAGTTGAGTTAGAAAATGGATTTTTGCAAAAGTTTAGAAAATTCGTTTTAAATCTGTACCTGACGTTTTCGGAACCCAAATGACCTTTTATGACCAAGATAAGTTTAGAAATGGATAGAACTTTTCGAATAGGTAGAAAACGGTATATCATATGCGAAATTCCGAGTTAAAATGAGCAAGTTATGGCCATTTTAAGTTGGAATTTCTTCTTATACGATTTTACCACGATTTTAAGTAAAGTTTAGAATCTCCAAGAATAGAAATTCATGAAGACTTATCCCGGGTATTTCTTTTGTCTAGGTGACGAAGGATACGAGAATACCCTACCCAGGATTTCTACGACTAAGAAGATAGCGAAATGGACGAGTGAGTTATTCCTTCTAATTTCGTTACCTTGCTTGTGCTTGTAATGTAGTAGCATTAGTATACTAAGAAAAGATAAAAACGAATATATTTGGGGATTTCGGGATTATGCATATATATGATTCTATGTTTATGCGTGAATTGAGAATTAAGAATATCGCAACTTCGATCTGCTTGTTTAAATAATTTTGTTTACTTACTTGTATGATTGTTTATTGTTGCTAAATTGATTGATCGCCCCTAATAAACCTTAATAAGGTTTGACCTAAGAACAATAAAACGTTCACGCATAGCATCCATCGAGTCACATCTATTTCTGAAGGCTGCTACTCCTACGCGTAGAGTTGGATTGGCTGTGATCGTGCGGTGCCACGGGCCATGTTCCTTCCTGGAGAATCCAAATCGCTCGGGGAAAGCGACTCTAGGTTCGGAGCCGAGCCAACCGAACGCTGTGGGTGAGGACCTGGGGACTAGCAGTAGAAGGTCGAGGACCTTCAACCCCGATTCCCTAACCTTTGATACGGAGGGGTAAATCCGTTCTATATATGGTTTCCGGATGACTATATATATTCGCGTAATCATGTGATTGTTGCATTGTATGCATAGCATATGTGTGATTAAATAAATAAACTTGTTTGAAAATATGGTGCGAATGAAAAGGAATATCTCACTAAGCTAGTTGTAGCTTATACCCCTATAGATTTTGTTGAAACAGGTATATTCGTGGATTAAATTTGAGGATCATGACATTAAGGAAGTCATGGACGGATGATTAAGGATATGGAATCATACGATGAAGAAATTTTGTAAGGTTCTTTATATGTGATAACCTATATGATTAGGGACGTATATTTATTTGAAGATAATAGAAGAATGCCTTAAGAATTGAATGTGATATGCTTATGTTTTATATTAAGTATTCTCTTTGCCTTGTTACTTATTTATTATCAATGTAAATTGCGCTACTCCGATGCGTCCCCTTGGTTGTGATGTACGCCTTGTACATAATATGGAAGCCTTTGCATGACTAAGGTAGTCATTCCTAGGCTTTAGTATTGTGTACGGCGGACTGCCACGTTTAGGGTACCCCTCGGGCATGATATTTCCACTAATCGTAATAATCTTCGGGATATGAACAATCATCCTCGAGATTATCTAAAAGAAAGAAAAATACTTAAGATGAGTATTTCATGAACTTCTTTTCTTGAAGATTCTAATCTTTTCTTAAAATCGCGGTAAAATCGTATAAGGGAAATTCCAACTTAAAATGGCCATAACTTGCTCATTTTAACTTGGAATTTTGCGTATAATATACCGTTTTCTACCTACTCGGAAATCTACGCATTTCTAAACTTATTTTCATAAAACTAGGCCGTTTGGGTCCCAAAAAGACAGCGACCAGATTTGCCACGAATTTGCAAACACTGTTTTCCTTCTTGTAAACAAAGCTCATTTGAAAAGATAAATATTTCAATAAACTTTTGAAAGGTATATATGTATTTGTAATGACTCATAACAAATGTATGAAGTAAATGAAGTTGTCTCAACTTATAAAAAGTAAGGTTTTAAAAGACTTTGAACTTGAGATTCTATTGCATATTTGTTTTACTTTTGAAAGATCCTAAGTTATTGGAGACGAATATTCTTTTTCTAAATTTAATCTCGTGTAATTACCTTAATTTCCTAACGTGTGGTTTTATTTTCTAAACTTGGATTCAAAAGTAGTAAAATGACATTTTTATTTCTTGTAATGATTTCCAAAAGAATTTCTACTTCTTGATGAAAGATAAGTTTTCATAAAACCTTTTGTTTATGTAAGAAAAATCATTCCCATGCATGTTCATGGGTTTTTAAGAAATCCATTTTCCATATTTATTTCTTTAGAAAGAATCTTTAATTCAAGAAAACACTTTCTCATTTATTTTTGTCGAGACAAAAACATTATGTTCATGCATGAATATGAATCATAAGCTATAGAAATATAAAGTAAAATAATAACTTGAAAGCTTAAGTAAATAATAAAGTAAATCAAGTATTGGGACCTTAGCTTCTTCAAGGTACCTTGGGACTAAGAAAAGACTAGTCCCGAAAAGAAAAGAAAGAGAAATTGTTTTGACTTGATGAGGACAAGTCTAAGACTAGAATGACTAGTCTTAAAATCAACTGGAAATAAATCGCGATAAAGTAAATAAATTGCATGAAAGATAAATAAATTGCAAGATAATGAGCTTATATGCTCTAAATAGTATATATAGCTATATAGATATATTAGATAGTAATAACATAAAGGAAATATAAAGAACATAAAGGAACTAAAGAGATTGATATTATGAACAAAAACAAAGTATGAACTTATTGTTGCTTTCTTAACCTTTATGGTTTTAGAAAACACACTAAGCTCATACTAAGTAGATGAACATGAAGAATTCTTTGAGAAATTTCTTACCTAAAGGAAGCTAAACTAAGAAGACTTCTTGATAGAACTCTTGAGAGAAATTGGAGAGAAATTCTTGTAGAGTAACTTTAGAGAAGAATGTGTAAAAGAAGTGAAGGAATGATGGGGTATTTATAGGAAAAGGTGGGAGATAAATTGTGTTAATTAAATAATTGGAGGGATAGAGAGAGGGGCCGGCGCCACTTTGCTTGTATGGGGGAGAGAAAAATTAATTTTTTTGTTATTTTGTTAATTAAAAGTGAGAAATGAAAGATGTGAAGTTGTATTGGAAATGAAAATGTGCAAGATGTAGGTGTATGGTTTGTAAGAATAGGTTGTAAGAAAAAGTAGAGATAGGTGAATAGTGTAGAATAGTAAAAATAGTGTAATGTAAAAGTAGACATGACAATTAAATATCGGTAGTAAGAAAATATGCGTATAAAAGCGATATCTGATATTTTTAGCTACCGAAAAATTACGAAATTGATATTTTTGGAAATCTCATATTTTTACGAGTCTAACGGTATATTCGGAATATTTTTTCCTATTCCGAGCTCCTGGACACGTTTTTCAAGAGTCAGGTTCGATCGGGATTAAAGGACACTCGAATTTTGAAAAACTGATATTTTTATAAAACCTATGGCTATTACGAACTATTATAACTAATTTTTCTAACTTCGTTTTCTAGGGTTTGAGAAAACGGCAATGCCGGACTTAAGCGGTTACGGTAAACTAGGGTTTGGTTGACTCTGGGAAATCCGGTTGACTTCCGATTAGGGTTTAAACTATAATTTGGATCCAAAAATTTCGGGGATTTACAAAAACAATCAAAGACAAATAGTTTATGAACTATCAATATTGAGACAACACTACAAAAATCATGCATACAATGTGAGTATAAATATATATTCAAAGGATTTTTCCACTATATACATATCCATATATTTTCTTAAGGATTTTTTAGTAAAGTGAAGTTTGAAAAAATCATATTTTGTGAACTATAAATTCGTAATTATTCTGTAACGTAGTATTTTCCAACCCAAATGGCTTTTTATGATAAAAATAACCTTAGAAATAGATAGATCTTTTCGGGTAGGTAGAAAAAGGTATATTATTTGCGCGATTCCGAGTTAAAATGACCAAGTTATGGCCATTTTAAGTTGGAATTACCTTCTATACGAATTTTAACGATCTTACGACGTAGTTTTTAATAAGTACCATAGAATCAATAAGAAATACTCATTATGAGTGTCACGCCCCAATGGGTACCCTAAACGTGACAGTCCGCCACACTCAATATTAAAGCTTAAGTATGACAACCTTAGCCATTCTCAAAAGCTTTTATATTAAGTGTAAGGCGTACTTTCACAACTTTAGAGGACCATATATGGAATTATGAAGCTTAAGGAGATATAGAAACATATTAAGAAAAGAGGATTCACAATAATTCTTTATTCATGGCAAGGACTTTACAAACTTAGGGACAACTCCCTAAATTACTAATCTATTATATAAATATTTGCATGCTAATACTATGCTACACTTTACCCAAGTTTCTAAAGTTCAAGAGAGATTACCTGCCCGCATGGTCCACGTGGCCTTAACCATAAGTAAGGAAACTGCAAAAGATATCTATCAGGGTATAAGCTAATAGGCTTAGTGAGAACTATTTCCATAAATAACTTCTTGTAACAAGATTCAAACAAGTTGATTTAGTCAAACAAATGTAATGCACAAGCACGTGGGCAAACAAGCATATAGTTTTCCGGAACTATATGTTGAATGGATTTACGCCCTCCATTCGGGGTTTGGTGATACATAACCTCAATTCAAGTAGTTTTAAATAAAAAGTTTTCTTGCTCACGAGCACACATCGCGAGCATTCCGAACTACTTGATTGACCTTGCTTTCGGATCACCGCCAAGCATATTCCATTAAGCCGCCAAGCAATCGCTTTCGGATCTTCGCCAAGTGTTGCTTTCGACATGAGCTACTATCCTTCTCACCCAAGGATAATAACCCAACCATGCAATGTGACTCACTTCGTGGTATGCATGAGTTCATTAATTTATAAAGTCATAACATAATTATTTTCAACTTTATGGCGATCAAGGAATTTCACACAAATCAATATTAACTAAAACAATCACTTAGAACAATTCGGCTTCGATATTCTTAGAATTCTTTCAAGGAATTATTTACATGCATATCGGTTTATCTTTTCCTAACTCTAGTGCAACTAATTTACAAGCACAACAAGTGTAGCATTTAATGGAAATAAACTCACGATGCCATTGTCGTCTATTCCTCTAAGCGGATGAGTCGTTCACACACTCCACTTAATCGTAATAGTTCTCGGGGTAAAGAATCCTTCCTCGGGTCACCTAACCAAAGAAAAACCCTCAATGAGTTTTTCTTGATGATCTTGAATTTTGACAAAACAATGTCAAAGAACGTCAAAGTTCGTATGAAGAATGTTCCAACTTAAAATGGCCATAACTTGGTCATTTTAACTCGGAATTGCGCATATAATATACCGATTTCTACCTACTCGAAAAGATCTACCCATTTCCAAAATTATATTCAACAAACAAGGCCATATAGGCTCTGAAAAAGTAGCGACAAAATTCACCACGGATTTCCAAGTAAAAACAACTTTGGTTCAAGAAATCAAAATTTGTTTGATAAATACTTAGTTATCTATATAGTTGAAAAATTCTCTTTTTATAACTATATAACTCATATTTAAGCATGCTCAAGTGTCTTGTTGTCCAATTATTTTTCTTAGGTAAAAAATGTCGGGTTGAAGCTTTTCGAAATTGTTTTTGTAAATTTCTTTGAAATGAATACCTTGCTTTCTTTGTTTTCTAAAAATGTTTTATATTGGTTTTATTTATCTCTTTCCAAGTAACTTTTTGAAAATAAAATTTTCTACTTTCTAAGTTACTCTAATACTATTTTCAAGTCTTTTAGGAAATAAGCTTTTCTTCACATTTATTCTTGCGCAAATTCCTTTGTTCATTTGTTTTTGCAAAAATCTTTACTTGAAATTTCTCATTCTTTTCTTATATCTTATGTTTTTCATAAAGTCATCCATGCATGAAAATTTGTTTTCTTTATAAAAATAATGTGGAATAATTAAGAACTTTTTGTAGAAAACTAGTTTTTAAAATATTATTATTTCCTCTTGTAACTTTGAAAAGGAATAACTTTATTTTTGTTTTCAAATAATAGATTTCCTTTTCCTATTTATAAAGGTCTTTTCTTGAAAAAATTCCTTAGCCATTCATCTTATTTATCTTTTTATGAAAAGAACCATTTTTATCAACAAAATATTTTTCTTTTGAAAAACAAGGTGAAATAATAAAGATTTTAGTAGCTTTTCAAAGCAAAAGTAGTTTATAAAATTATAGTGAGTTCTTTTTGTAACATGAAAAGGAATGAGTTTATTTTGTGTTGCTTTATAGATTTTATACTTTACATAAACTTATTTCTAAGTGACAAAATTCTTCTTTTTGTTTAAATAAAATTATGGACAACAATCTAAATGAACATGATTATGAGAATAATAATAACCAAAATAACATAAAGCATAATAATAAAGTCAAGTATTGGAGTCTTAGCTTTTTCAAGGCTCTCGGGACTAAGAAGTAAACTAGTCCCATAATGAAATAAAATGAAAGAAAGAAAAGCTTGTTTTGACTTGATGAGGACAAGTCTAAGACTAGAGACTAGTCTTAAAAACAACTTGGAATAAATAAAATGCATTGAAGTAAATAAATTGCATGAAAGGTAAATAAATTGCAAGATCATGAGCTTATATGCTCTAAATAGTATATATAGCTATATAGATATAGTAGATAGTTATGAACATAAAAGAGACATAATGAACATAAGAGAAACATAAATGAATATAAAGGAAACATGAACATAAAGGAATTATGATTATGGACAAAAACAAAGTATGAACCTATTGTTGCTTTCTTAACCTTCATGGTTTTAGAAAACACACATTAAGTTCATACTAAGTAGATGAACATGGAAACTTCTTGAAGAATTTTTTTTTTACCTAAAGGAGATGAGCTAAAGAGGACTTCTTGAAAGAACTTCTTGGAGAGAAATTCTTGAGAGATTTTGAGAGAGTAATTTTAGTGTAGAAGTGGTGTGAAAGAAGTGAAAGAGAAGGGGGGTATTTATACGAACTTGAGGAGTGATTTTCGTGTGATTAAAATAAAGTAAAATTAAAACAATTTGAGAGAGGGAGAGGGACAAGGGGCGCCGGCCATGCTTGTAAGAGGGGGGATTTGTTTTTTTTTTTGACTTTTTGGAAAGATAAGATATGTAATATGTAAAGTAGATGTGATATAAAGTTATGGGAAAGGTAAAAAGTAAAGATTATAGGTTATGTAGAGTGTAAGAATAGGTGTAAGAAAAAGTAGAGATAAAAGAATAGTGTAGAATAGTAATGAATAGTGTAATGTAAAGTAGATATGACAATTAAAGTACCGGTAGTAAGAAAATACGCGTATAATAGCTATATCTGTTATTTTTACTTATCGAAAAATTACGAAACTGATATTTTTGGAAAACTTATATTTTTATGAGTCTAACGGTATATTCGGAATATTTTTACTATTCCGGGCTTCTGGACAAGTTTTTCGAGAACTGTGTCCGATCGGGTTCGAAGGACATCCGAATTTCACGAAACTGAAATTTTTATAAAACCTATGGTTATTACGAACTATTTTAGCTAATTATCCCAACTTCGTTTTCTAGGGCCAAAGAAAACGGCAATGCCGAATTTAGTTTGATACGGTAAACTAGGGTTTTGTTGACTTTTAGGGTTCCGTTTGACTTTCGGTTTAAGGTTTTATGCTAAACCGATTCCGAAAATTTGGGGGTTTATAATGAGTATTCTTCTTCATTAGGTGATCCCGAAGAGGAGTATTCATACCCGGAGGATTATTTTGATTAGTGGATTTTCCGATCGACTCATTCATAAGAAAGATAGATCCTCATGGCCAAGTGAGTTTATTTCTTACCTTTTTCGTACTTGATTGTGCTTGTAGCTAGAGGCACTAGAAGTAGGAAAAGATGAAAATGAATTATGTATGATAATATTGGTTGAAAGAATGTTAAGCATACCGAGTCATGAATCGTTGTCATTAACTTATGTTTTACTATTATTTAGTTGGAGTGTGTGCAAATTTTGTGATCACCTTTAAATTACTCTAATCATATACTATGAATTATATTAATTGATTCATGCATATCACATAGTTAGTTTCACTGCATGAGCTGCTATTCTTGATGGGACAAGAGTATAGTAGCCGAGTGTGCAGTAGCCAGAAATTTGCAAGATGGGCGATTAGGAGCCTGAAATAAACTACATGAGTTGGATTTTAAGATGGGTTTTAAAGAGCCTAGAATACCTAACCCTGAATGGAGGGGTAAATCCATTCAAACGTATGATTTTCGGTAGATCATATGTATTGCTTGATCTCTTGCTTGATGCATTCATATGCTTGTTTAATAACTTGTTTGAAAATTATTTATACAAGTACGTTGATTTAGGAATATTCTCACCAAGCTAGTTATGCTTATACTCCGATAGACCTTTGTTGTAACATGACTATATCTTTTATGCTCGAAGACTTCATATACTCAAGAGGGATGATGTTTTAGAAAAGCTTCTGGAAATTTTTTGAAGAGCTTAGGTTAATTATCCTTTAATATCTTTTAGCGTTAGTATTATTTTTGTTGTGAGAAAGATAAGTTGATATTATGATTGTTTGGAGAATTATAGGGGAAAACCCGTAAGATGATGTAAGGATTATATTCTCTTAATGATAAATTGGATGATTATTTAGATTCTTGTATGCTGTATTTACTATCTCGAACTATACATCCTACCGGTATCTCCTATTGTTGTGACAGGTGCCTTATATATGGTGTTGAAAACTTTCGCATGACTTCGAGAAGTCATTTTTAAGTTTTAATACCATATGTGGCAGACTGCCATGTTTAGGGTACCCTTCGGGGCGTGACAGGGGCACTGCCTCCTTGACCTCCACAAAGGGACGTTGTCCCCTTGACCTCAACAAAGGGGCACTGCCCCCTTAACCCCCATAAGGGGACCTTGACCCCTATAAGATGCATAGTTCAATTCCATAAGCACTAAATAAAGATAGTTAATATAAAGATTTTTTTTAAGTATTTTAAAATTGTATGAATGGCTATCATATGTGCTTATGTTATATGTATAGTTCATAGCATGACCTTAACACCCATGTGATTGGCAGGTTTTATTCTTTTGGTTTTTATGGGTTGTAATTTTAAATATGGCCTGCGTGTTGTTTATTTCATTGTAATATATCTTTTCTACTCATAGAAGTAGGATTTTTGTATCTATTCATTATTGTAATGAAGACAAGGAAATGTCATGAAGACCCTCCCTAATCCATGGTGATGGAGAAACAAGGATCATGAAGAAGATACAAGAAAATTTTGCAACTCAAGACCATGAAGATGGTTTTCAGCTTAGGATTGGACCATTGATTGGCTTATGAAAATCAATATAGAATAATGGGCCATGCTATGACACTTCTTTTTCTTTATCCTATGAGCTTGATATATCATGAGATGATGTATGTATATGTATGTGATACCATATTTACCACCATGTATGCTTGTATATCCATTATATATGATGATAAAAAGAATATCAATAATTAAAATTCCTCAATAAATTTTAAGTTAAATGCCACCCATGATTAAACACCTGTTAAGACTTTGATCACCATAATGTAGGTACTACCAAAGCAGGATGCATTAGGTTATCTTAGTAAGGCAGGATGGGTAATGGTGCTACTCATGTGTTTAATAGGCTCATGTCACGCCCCGAAGGATACCCTAAATGTGGCAGTCCATCGTACATAATATTAAAGCCTAGGAATGACCACCTCAGTCACACGAAGGCTTCCATACTATGTATAAGGCGGCTAACACATGGAGGAGACACATCGAAGTGATACACTTTATATTGATACAACTTGAGTAACAATGTAAAGGAAATACAATTCACTATACTTCAATTACAATTCATCCATAGATTTCATTACACAAACTATTACAAGACAATTCACAAAACTTAGCTAATATCTTCAAGTATTCTTTACTTTCTGTCGGAATCCCAAAGTCATATTCAGCTTAAACCATTTCGGTCCACAGGTAGCATTCTCCCGTCAACCTGTTTATTCAAACATCTATTGGGGTATAAGCTACACTAGCTTAATGAGAGTTTCCTTAATTTCTTACCATAACAAGCAAGTTATAATTCATCCATATGCTATGCATGAACAAACACATGAGCAGACAAGCATATGACTTTCCGGTAGCCATCTGTGAATGGATTTACGCCCTCCATTTAAGGTTGGGGTGGTCCATAAGTCATGCAACCATAATTCCAATCTTGAGTGGGGTGGTCCATAAGTCATGCAACTATAATCTCGATCTTGAGTGGGGTGGTCTATAAGTCATGCAACCATAATTTCGATCTCTTTCTCTTAGTTTTACAACATTTGTTGTTTTATGTAGTTGATTCAAGTGCCTATACCACTTCTGTTAACTTAAGCGATCTCGCATCCTTAATGTTAACACAGGCCCCTCGCCTGCTAATATACTTTTGTCCCACCAAAGGTATATTAGCCAATGCAATGTGATTCACTACGTGATATGCATGCATAGTTTATTCATATAATCGTGGCATGTTAATTATGTAGGTTAAGAGCGATCATAGAGAATTTTAGACAATTCAAGTCTATGCTAGCTCATACAATGATTTTACAACAAGTCTCGCCTGGATATACTTATCATTCATTCAACCAAGATTATACCACAACTCATCACAATTTTATCTTTTCCTAATTCTAGTGCAACTAGCTACAAGCACAAGTAAGGTAACAAAATAAGAGGAAAACTCACTCGGCCATTAGTTCACTGGTCTCTTAGTAAAAGTAATCTGGTGGTAGGGACTCATCGATTTCGGGGTCACCTAAAAAGGAAGAAATACCCAAATGAGTGTTTTAACTCAAAACTAATCCACTCTATCTCATAGAAACTATCAAATTCGTAATTCTCGTCCTACGCGAGAATTCCAACTTAAAACGGCTATAACTTGGGCGTTTTAACTCAGAATTTAGCAAATTGTATATCAATTTCTATCTATTTCGAAAGATCTATCTAATTATAATATAATATTTAAGTTTTGAAAAATTTGAAGCTTTGAAAGGATTTGATCAGATCAGAACAGTAGCTAAAACAGTTTTTTGAAACTTGATTTTGTGAAAGTTCATGAAGTTTCTATTATCCAAAGCAATTATTCATGCGATATGAACAAGTTACTATCATAGATGATATGTCATGAGATATATATGTATATGTTCTTGATGATATTGAATAAAAGAAATTTTTAGAAAACTTTTCCTTGTAAGACTTTATGAAAAATCAACTTAGAAAGGCTAGTATTATATTCTTGACAATTCCCAATTGTTTTTAGAAAAATTCTTTGATAAAATTTATTTATTCTTGCAAAAATTAGGTCCTTATTATGAATATTCCTTAAGGCCTTTGTTTTTCAATAAAAATTCTCATTTTACACTTTGTAAACATGTTTTTAAAATTGGTTCATCCCAAAATCCGAATTTGTAAAAATTGTTTTTTTTTTTCGGTGATTCCTTTGAGTAAACTCATTTGATACTTAGAAACTTAAGGCTCAACCATACCTAGACACTAAGGACTTCATTTCTTTAGTAAATTTTTCATTTTGAGTTTGAAAAATAAGGGTTTTTATTCCATTACTCCATTATTACGAATTTCTTAAAGTAACAAGCAACTCAAATTTTCCTACTTTACTTCTACTCCTTGTTCTACATGTTTTTCTTAGCAAATCCCATCTTAACTTATAAAAATCATTGCTTGATGATATCTATGACCTATAATCTTCATATTTCATTTAAAACACAAGTTTTGGAGTTGATCAAAGGGTTTTTAAGGCATGGTTTTGAAACCATCCGAATTTCACAAAGTTAGGATAAAACTCAAATTTTATACTTTGTAATCTCTTCCTATTTTGAGAATCTCTACTAGTAGATCTACTATTTACTTATAAAAAACATCTCCTATTGATACCTATTCCATAAGCCTTTCATTTTTAAATAAATCTTTCATTTTGGTGTTGAAAAATTAGTTTTCAAAAGTGGTCTTGGTTGATATCCGAATTTATAAAATTTGTTTTTGGACATATCTTTTGATAAAATCCATATAAATTTATGAAAATTCATCCCTTACGTATCCTATCTTAAGAGCCTTCCATATCTTGAATAAAAACTTCATTTTCGAGTTGGAAAACATGTTTTTAAACTAGGCATTGGCCTAAATCTAAAAATAGAATTTTGTTTTGAAAAATAATCTTTGAAAATCACCTTTGAATCATATAAAATAAAGTCTTGATGATACATACCCATTAAGCCTTCATTATTTCAAGTAAAACTTCCATTTTAACACTTGGAAAATGGTTTTTAAAAATGAGTCTTGCCTAGATACGAATTTCACCATTTTTGTTTAAGTTCAAAACCAAGATCTACACTTTCTATGAACATAAATATAAAAGAAATCCATGGTAGTAAACTATAAACCCATAGATCTAAACATTAACATAATCAAAATTTCATAATAGTTAGATCTACAAAATATAACTACTTCGTAAGAAAATAATAATATCACAAGAGAATAATCATGGATAAGAGGAGTGTTTCATTTTGGCATCATCATCCTTAGCTTTTAAGCTTATGGAAGGTCATTTGATGCATGAAACTCTCACTATACTTTACCTACATCAATCATGGAAGCTTTGGACAAGATTTTTATCAAAGGATCTTGAAAAAATATGTGTGGGACTCAAATAAAGAATAGGGGCAGCAAGTGTTCTTGCAAGAACAAGAACAAATGAAGAGAGAAAGAGAGGAAAATTAGAGAGGAAAAGCGTAATGAATGGTAAAGGTTTGAAGGTATAAATGAGAGAGAAAGATAGAAGGAGTTTTAAGACACTTAAATGAAGTAAAAAAAAGAAATGGGCAGCCAATAAATCCCTATAGCTGGCGTGAATTTGAGGAGGAGAGAGGGAGCGAATTTAGTTAGTTTTTAACTTGAAATTGTAATGTGTAATTAATGGTATGTGTAGCTTCTTGAAGAAGGATTGAAATAGGGTTATTTTAATTAATTTGGAGTGTTTCAAAGGAAACAAGGCAGCCAAAAAAAGGTAAAAAATCTGTTATGAAGTGATGAGTGAAGTGTAGAAAAATTGATGTGAAAAAGAAGTGATGTGTGAAAAGTGTACTTAAAGGTATGGGTTGTAAGAGTATTTTCTTCATAAATAAAATAAAAATAAGAAAAAAAATAGAAAATGTATTCCACATTTTTGTAGCAGATTTTTCATAATTAAAATAAGATAATTAATTAATTTATTTTAGTGAATTATCAAATAAGTTACCGATATTATGAGCTATAAATGATATTTTTATAACTCGAAAAACAAAATTTTCTATGATATATAAAATATTTATCTAAAAATATAAAGGTTTACGAGAATAATAAAATTGTGCAATGAATAGTAGTGAATAGTGCAAAAGACTAATTAATTACCGATAATAAAGAAATACGAATATAATAGCAAAAATAAGATATTTCCAGTTATCGAAAATTATAAAACTGATATTTTTGAAATCCTTATGAAAATACGAGTCTAATGGCGTTAATTGTATATTTTTGATATCTCGAGCCTTGGGACACACTTTTCAAAGTCTGTATCCGAACGGATTCGAAATAGATCAAAAATTTAATAATCTAATATTTTTAAGCGACCCTATATTGCTACGAGCTACTCTACACACTTAAACCATACCTAGCCTCTAGGGTTAAGAGCGCGAGATTTCCGAACTAAAATTACTATATTCCACTTAGGGTTCCCGGGTGATTTTCCAGTTTAGATCTTTGTCAATTTAGAAACTGATGTTTTATATTTATAAAACATATTTAGTTTGAGAATTTTATTTTTGTAAGTATTTAATATCTCTTAACGTTTTCGGAATTCTTGAATTGGGATTTATTTCCAAAGGTTAATCATTATTTACTTTTTAATAATTTGTTTTTGGGTTCTATATTACCCGATTTTATAAGTCAAGGTTATGTATAGAATTTGTCATACGTAGAGGTTTTGGATTTAAAGATTGTTGAGTTCTTATTTTATTTTATTTTTTATTTTTTTAAGGATTCTTATTTTCTCAAGATTAAGAAATTTCTAGATTCGTTCGTAATTTAAGGCTAGTCCAAGTTCGGTTTTAATTTAGAGTCATTTTTAGAGTTTATTTTCAATGTTTATTTTTGAATTATTTACTGAAATTTTCCAGGGCTTACAGCTCAACTTAATTAGGCTATCAAAATGGTTTTGGGCCTAAGGCGTTAGATGGGATTTGAACATGCCATGACATATGATGTCAAAAATCCCATAAAAGATCTAAGAGTTACATGTGATGTAATTGGTAAAGAGTTACCTACCTAAATAATTTAACTTTAAGCATCATGCTAAAGCTGACTTAGAATTAGGTGAAATATGGATCTTAGCCCACTAGAATGCAATAATTAAATACAACAACATTAATAATAAGGGTTATTGATTTAGTGGGAGTTTTAATTTATTAAAATAAACTTTGCATTAGTAATTATAGATCAATGGCTACAACAAAACTTCAAATTATCATTGCGATCTGTCCTTGAGAAGGACAAGTTGATTGGAACCAATTTTCTTGACTGGTTGAAAAAATTGAGAATTGTTCTCAAGCAAGAAAAGAAGCTACATGCCCTAGATGAGCCTATCTCTCAAGAGCCTCTAGCCAATACTTCAAGAACTCAAAAGGATGCTTATAAGAAGCATTTTGATGATTATCTTGATGTAGGATACTGTAAGCCCCGGAGAATTTCAGTAAATAATTCCAAAATGAACTTCGAAAGTAAACCCTAAAAATCACTCCAAATTAAAACCAAACTTCGACTAGTCCTAAATCACGAACGAATCTAGAAATCTCTTAATCTTGAGGAAAATAAAAATTCTTAAAAACAAAATAAGAACTCATCATACTTCAATTCCAAAACCACTACGTACGACAAATTCCATACGTAACTCCGACTTATAAAATCGGATAATATAAAGCCCAAAAACAAATTATTAAAAAGTAAATAACGGTGAAACTTTCGAAAATAAAACTTAATTCAAGAATTTCAAAAATGTTAAGAGATATTAAATACTTACAAAAATAAAATTTAAAATAAATTTCTCAAACTAAATATATTGTGTAAACATAAAACGTCTGTTTCCAAATTGGCAAAGACCTAAACCGAAAAATCACTCGAAAACCCTTAGTGGAATACAATAGTTTAAGTCCAGCAGTCTAGCACCCTTAACCCTAGAGGCCAAGGTGCAGTTTAAATGTGTAGAATAGCTCGTAGTAATATAAGTTCGCTTAAAAATATCAGATTGGAAAATTTTTGACCTATTTCAAACCCATTTGGATACAGACTTCGAAAAGCATGTTCCAGGGTTCGAGATATAAAAAATATACCATTAGTACAGTTAGACTCGTATTTTCATAAGGATTTATAAAATATCAGTTTTATAATTTTTCGATAAGTAGAATAATTTGATTTTGCGATTATAATCGTATTTCATTACTACCGGTAATTAATCAGTCTTTTATACTATTCACTTCCATTTCATTACACAATTTCATTATTCTTATAAACCTTTATATATTTAGATAAATATTTTATATTATAGAAAATTTTATTTTTCTAAAATTTAGTTAGTTTCGGGTTTTTACGGGGTCAGTTTCTGTTTAAGTCCCGATACTAAAAATAAAATAAAATAATTTAATAATTGGAAAATATTTTTAAAATATTTTTATTTTCATAAAATAATTTTTTAGAATTTTTCGAGTTATAAAAATATCATTTATAGCTCATATTCGCATATTTTGATCATACCGGTAACATATTTATTGAAATACTAAAATAATTCAAATAATTATTTAATTTTATTTATGAAAATTCTGCCACTCATTTAAAAATATTTTTCCTAATTTTATTTTTTATTTTTCTTAATAAAAAGTATTTTTTTCCAACCCATACTTCAAGTACACCTTTCACATATCACTTCTTTTTCACTTCAATCTTTCTACACATTATCCCATACTTCATGGCAGATTTTTCCCTTCTTTTTGCTGCCCTTGTCCTTTAATTTACTCCCTATTTGACTAAAATAAATCTATTCCAATCCTTCTTAAAGAAGCCACACATACACATTAATTACATATTTCAATTTCAAGTCAAAATTCAAACAAATTCCCTCTCTCTTTCCCTCTCACTTTCACGTGCAAACCCTTTCTTTTGCTGCCCTTGTTTTATTTTTTCTTCTTTCTTTCATTTAATACACTCTTGCTCTCTCTCTCTTTCATTTACACCTTTTACCCTGTACCATTCCTTATCTTTTTCTCTCTCTTTTTCCTCTCTTTCTTTCTTTATTTTGTTCTTGTTCTTGCAAGAACATAGGCTGCCCCTATTTCTTCTATAAGCTCCCACACATATTTCTTCAAAATTCTTGGATAAAACTCTTGTCCAAAACTTCCATAGGTGATATAGGTAAAGTATAGTGAGAGTTTCATGCATCAAATGACATTCCATAAGTTTAAAAGCTAAGGATGATGATGCCAAAAACGAAACACTCCTCTTCTCCATGATTATTATCTTATATCATTATTATTTTCTTGCTAAAAGTAGTTATATTTTGTAGATCTAACTTTTTGTAGCTTTGTTTTTCGTTTATTCCTTAAATCTTGTTATTTAAGTTATTATTTTTGTTATTGCTTATGATTTATGCATATATTCATCATTCACATAACTATCTTAGTGTTCATGCACTTATAACTAGTATAGTAAACTAGATCTAGTGTTTTGAGTTCATAAATGCATTAGACTTTTGTTTTATGTTCATAAACATCTTGTAGTAGCATGATGATAGTAGGAAAGTTTTAGAAAGCTCAAGATCTATTTTATTTTCAACAAAAATCATTTTTGAAAATTGGTTGAAAAATGAACCGTATTTAGAAAAGTTATTTTTCAACTTTAAAATGTGTATTTTTCATTTAAAATGAAGGGCTTAGGGAATAGATAACATAAATGAATGATTTTGATGAGTAAAGTTTAGATCTATGAGTTTATAGTTTACTACCATGCATTTTTTTTATATTTATGTTTATATTATGTGTAGATCTTAGATTTGAACTTGAATAAAAATAGTAAAATTCGTATCTTGACAAAACCTATATTTAAAAACCACTTCACATGTGTCAAAATGAAATTTTTACTTGAGATAATGAAGGCTTAATGTATGTATATCATCAAGACTTCTTTTTACAAGAATGAAAGGTGATTTTCAAAATAAAAATCTCATTTTCGGATTTAGGCCTTAATGTATGTATATCATCAAGACTTCTTTTACAAGAATGAAAGATGATTTTCAAAATAAAAATCTCATTTTCGGATTTAGGCCAAGGCATATTTTAAAACATGTTTTCCAACTCAAAAATGAAGTTTTTATTCAAGATATGGAAGGCTCTTAAGATAGGATATATAAAGGATGATTTTTCCTAAGTTTGGATGGATTTTATCAAAAGATATATCCAAAAATAAATTTGGTAAATTCGGATCTCAACCAAGACCAATTTTTAAAACTCCTTTATCAACTCCAAAATTCATGTTTTATGTGAAAAATGAAGGGTATAGGTAATAGGTATCATCAAGTAGTGATTTTTACAAGTTGAAATGAGTTTTGATGAGATTAATGTGTAAAATAAGAAGTAGAATCAAGATGGAAAATTTTGAGTTAATAGTCAACTTGTAAAATTCGTAACTTTGGATGATGCCCATGAAAACATCTATTATCCAAGCTCAAAATAAAAGCTTTATGTAATGAATGGAGTCCTTAAGTAATATGTATCATAAAGTCTTAGATTTTAATGCATTACACAAGTTTTTCCCAAAGGAATCATTCAAAAAGTGGATTTCTAAAAATTCGAATTTTGAATAAATCCTATTTGAAAACATATTTGCAAAGTGTAGGATGCAAATTTTTATGTAAAAATGAAGGCCTTGGGTAGTATATGTTATGAAGACTCAATTTTAACTAAGATAACTAAAAATTCCTAAGAATGAATTCCAAAACACTAGTGTGATGTCAAAGTTAGAAAACTAGATTTTTCATAAGTAGTTGTTATTGTGGTCTTGCAAAATAAAAAGTTATAAAATTTTCATTTTAAAAAAATCATCAAGATCATGCATACATTAAACTCATCTCATGTCATTCATGTTAGGAAATCATTCACATTTCATGAATTCTTGAATTATCAAATAGGAACATTTCAAGCAATTACAAAACTATTTTTCGTAAATGGAGATCGTTACTGATCCCTCTTTTTCATGACCTAAATATTTTCAAAACTTGAAAATAATATTATAATTAGATATCTCTTTCGAAGTAGATAGAAATCGATATATAATTTGCAAAATTCCGAGTTAGAATGACCAAGTTATGGCCGTTTTAAATTGGAATTCCCGCTTAGGACGAGAATTACGAATTTGATAGTTTGTATAAGATCGTTTGGATTAGTTTGAGTTGAAATACTTATTAGAGTATTTCTTCCCTTTTTTAGGTGACCCCAAAATCGACGATTCCCTACCACCGGATTAATTTTACTAAGAATCCGGTGATCCAATGGCCGAGTGAGTTTTCTTCTTATTTTGTTACCTTGTTTGTGTTTGTAGCTAGTTGCATTCGAATTATAGGAACAAGATAAAAATCTATATGAATGGGGATGGGATATATGATGGGATTGTGATGAATGTATGCCAAAGAATATTAAAGCATATCGAAACCACAATTCGATTGGATAACTGCATTGTTCATATTATTTCTATTATGTGTATGATATTCGTTGGTCACTCTAAAAAATGTATGAATATTTTGACCTAAGAAAAAATTAAATTGGCCATGCATCACATCAGACATATTGCATTTGGTAGCATGCTACTCCTACGCAGGTCGATCGGTATGGTCCAAGGACTCGTTTGGATAATGAGAGCCGGTATCAGAGCTCATTCATAGGGAACTAAGGCGCATTGGGGATGCATTCTATGTGTGAGCCTAGCCAAGTCGAGTGCTATGAGCCGAAGGCTTGAGGACTAGCAGTGGTCGTGTAGACTTCAATACCATCCCTAACCCAAGATACGGAGAGCGTAAATTTGTTCTGTGTGTGAGTTCCGGATACCCATACATAATTGTTTGCTCATGTGGTTGTTCATGCATAACATCTGGATGATTATGACTTGCTTGTTATGGTACGGAATTAAGGGAATTCTCACTAAGCTAGTGTAGCTTATACCCCAATAGATGTTTAAATGAACAGGTTATCTCAAGAATGCTAAGTGGGGACTGAAATGATTGAAGCCGAGAATGACTTCGGGATTCCGGCAAGAAATAAGGATGCTTGAAGTTATTAGCTAGGTTCTATGTTTTGCCTTGTAATAGTTTTATGTAGTGAAATCTTTTGATGAATTGTAATTGAAGTTTAATGATTTGTATTTTGAAGAATAGTGAATTGAATTTCCTTTACATTGTTACTCAAGTTGTATTAACATAAAATATATCACTCCGATCTGTCTCCTCCATGTGTTTGACGCCTTGTACATAGTATGGAAGCCTTCGCGTGACTGAGGCGGTCATTCCTAGGCTTTAATATTGTGTACGACGGACTGCCACGTTTAGGATACCCTCTGAGGCGTGACAGATGCCTAATGCTTGCTACCATGAGTCCAGAACTTCAGAAGGTCCTGGAAAACATGGAAGCCTATGAGATGATTGTCTATCATAAGGAAATGTTTCAACAACAGGCCAAATAGGAATGGTATGAGATTACCCAAGCCCTATAGTCTTGCAAGCTGGCTGAAGGAGGATCAATGAGTACTAATATCCTAAAGACAAAGGGTTATATTGATCATCTTGAAAGGCTTGGATTTCCTATAAGCCAAGAGTTTGCTATTGATTTGATCCTAAATTCATTACTAGATAGTTATGACCAGTTTGTTGTGAACTATAATATGAGTATCATGGACAAATCAGTTTCTGAATTGCATTCGATGCTTAAAACTGCTGAAGCTAATATTAAGAAGTAGAAGCCTAGTAATGTTTTGATAGTTCAGAATAGGAAGGGCATGAAGAAGATAGGTAAGGGAAATGCTAAGGCTATGAAAATTTCAATGCCTCAACCTAAGCCCAAACCAAAGGCAAAAACCTCCCAAAGAAGGAGTTTGTTTCCATATAAACTTATGAAAATTCATTCCTTACGTATCCTATCTTAAGAGCCTTCCATATCTTGAATAAAATCTTTATTTTTGAGTTGAAAAACATGTTTTTAAGTTATGCCTTGGTCCAGATTCGAAAATAGAATTTTTGTTTTGAAAAATAATCTTTGAAAATCACCTTTGAATCATATAAAATGAAGTCTTGATGATATATACCCATTAAGCCTTCATTATTTCAAGTAAAACTTCCATTTTGACACTTGGAAAGTGGTTTTTAAATATGGGTCTTGCCTAGATACAAATTTCACCATTTTTATTTGAGTTCAAAACCAAGATTTACACCTACTATGAATATAAATATAAGAGAAATCCATGATAGTAAGTTGTAAACTCATAGATCTAAATATAAACATAATCAAAGTTACATAAAAGTTAGATCTACAAAATATAACTGTCACGCCCCAAAATAGGGCCTAGTAGTATCATCCTGTAGTCATCATACCACGTGTGCACCCGCAATATGAGAACCGTCTTGCAAGTCAGATATTACAAGACTCTATTTTATAATTGTTACATGTAATGTAGTCATACCAATATATTATAAAATACTAAGGATTCCGATTTTCCTTAGTTTGCCAGAACCGCAGAGAATCGGTATCCCCTACCAAATAATGAAATTGAGATCAAACCTATAAAATACAAGATCTTAATCAATTATACCATTTATCTAATTGTCCTTTGAGACCAATATAATCTATGAAACTATCTTCAGCAAGGTCTTTTGATGTAGCACTCTTCACTCATGCTTAACCCAATCCCAGCTAACGTTATACCTGCACAAAGACTGTTGGAGGGTGAGCAAAACCACACGCTCAGTGAGATGACCTGACCAGACCACATATCAAACAATGGAAAATCAAGTTTACTTAGCAAACATATGTAATGCCACAATCAAGCATATGAACAAATACAAGCCTGGAGAATCCGGAGTCCAAAGCAGGATGGAGATTTACCCCTCTCATCAGGGTTGAAGGAACCAGTAGTACATAGTCTATCCAGAAGAAGCCAAGCATACAGGGAATCTACGATTTCTCGTATTAGGGTTATCACTTTAATATGATAGCTTAACAAACCATCCCTGTACATACCTTTAGCAACTCCCTAAGCATTAGTCATCCAAACAATACCATAAGCGGCGTCCTTCATTTACCACTTAGTTCTTATGGTACTAGAATCAAAGGTAATCTTGCGTTGATCTAATAGCCTTAGCCTAGGTCAACCAAGCATTACAAAGTCCCGGATGGCCAATACGTAATAGACTACTACGCTTTTAGAGATGCAAATATGCAATATATGCGATGCATGCCCATTTCATTTTATGGTACCAATAGTTTTTAGTCAGGTTCAGGACGATAATACAATTACAGACAAACATCAACATGCTCCATACAATTGTCATCATACAAAGAAATTGTTAATTATAATAAGATGTTTTGGCAATCATACATACACCAAGCAGCATGATTTACCCAACCCACATGCAATTCAGTTTGATATGTTATTATCAATGCAACTAACTACAAGCACAAACAATATGATAAGGTCAAAGTCCCTCACCTGGGGTCCTCGCTAATTTGTTGTGTAAGCTACTGGAAGTCCGAGATTGGATCTATTTTCCTATGAAAGGAAATAACAGAGATTTATTATTGGATTATTTCTGTAAGAGAAGTCTTCCTATAATTTAAAGGTGTTGCTCTTTATCGTCGGATATTAGATTAAGTCCGTTATATTAATTATTGTGTCGTTCAATACTTTAATCGAATTCCTATAGGTGCTTAGTTATTCTGTATCGGTATTTGATACAGTTTTTATTAATTCCTATCTATGTTTTTATTTAAGGAGTTTGTCTTTTCTCAAGTTCTACTGCTTTTAGTAGAAGATTTTTATTTATTAGTTCTTTGCCTGTCAACCTTATCTGTCTCTCAAATTGGTATTTTTATTTATTTAAGGGTATTATCTAGTGTCTATACCTTTCAAAATTTATAAGATCGTATTTAGATATATCAAATTTCTATTATATTTCAGTTTCGTTCTTATTGTAAAACAAACTAATTTTAATACTACAATATTATTAGTGATATTAGTTTTGAAACGTTAATATCAATATTAGTAATAATATAAGTATAATAATAGCAACTATCTTCATACTATTAGTAAATAACAACAGTAGTGATAATAATAGAATTATTGTTAATATAAATATAATGACTTTAATGTAGAAATAACGGTATTGATAATTCTAATGAAAATATCAATAATACAAAATACTATAGGCAGTAGTAATAATAATGATAATAATCATAACTATATTAATAGAAATAACAATAGCATTTATGTTGGTTGAAAACGGGATGAATTTCTAGTTGTGATTTCTTATTTGTTTTAAATCCGATTTCGTTGTATAAATAGTCGATTTGGTAGTACTCGAAGAGTACTTTGTAGTAGTGAAATTATTTTTTAAGGAAAGACATTTGTACAATTTTTAAATTTATGCAATACATGCATAGACTTCAAGTAAATTTTAACAATTGTAGTCAAAACTTGTTTTGATCATATCTAACTCATTTCTAGTCCGTTTTTGACGAATAAATAGTCGTTTTCATAGTATTTTCCGAGTACAATCCATTAGTGGTGTTATTTTTATCAAACAAGGTCATTAAGGACACGAAAAAGGCAAGAACAGTCCGCTCTGTTCGCACAAGTCTGGCAGCAGAAATCTAAATTTTGTTTTTGCAATATCTAATTCGTTTCTTATCCGTTTTTAACAAATAAATAGTCGATTTCATAGGATTTTTCGTGTTCTTTCCATTGATGGGGTCGTTTTTGGTTTATAACAAACACATCAATATAGTTATTCATTCTTTCCAATGGTCTACATGAGTTATTTGAAGCTTAATTTATCTTGTTGTAGTTTAAGTGTAGTTTTGGTTCTTCCTTTCTAAGATTTGAATTTCTACACTTATAAATCTTCAAGTTGATGTGTTTATATATTAAATAGTCTAAATAACATAAATATACTATTGGATTAATCTTGATAAATTTATAAGACAATTTCTTCAGAGCAACATAACGAATATTGAACTTGTCGTAATTCTTACCTTGTTTGGACCATAGATGGGGTTTAGCTCTTCCTTCTTGATGCTTGCTATATCTTGAGCTAGATGAGTCCTCTTTCCTTAGGATGTTCTTTAGTTAGAATAGATAAAAAAGGGACTTTGTGTTAGTTCAATTGTGGGGTTTTGAGTCTTTTTGAAGTGTTGAGTTTACTTTGTATTTTATTCTATTTTGGATGTGGGTCTTACGGTTGGATTTGTGGGGAAATGGTTTTACTTGCTTTCTCATATTTTGGAAAGGAGGATTGCTGCTATGGGTTATGAAGTTTACGTTCTTTGCTTGTTATTTTTAACTCCTATTTATTATTAAGTGTAATGTTGATAGGTGCATGAATGGAGCTTGTTTCATACAATAATTTGATTCAATTGTGCAAGTTGTTACACGTCAGTTTTGGAGCTTTAATGAATCAACTTTGTCCTGATTGTAGGAGTAGATTTCTTATAGTCAACTAGTGTTTACTATGTGTCTATTTGATAGGCTTTGATTGGTTTTTACTTTCTCCTAGAAGATGCATGGTGAGAGAGAAAAAAAAATATAATAATAATTGAAGACAAGTTTTCCGTTACAGCCATAAATCACGGAAAAGAAAGAAAAATTTGCAACTATTTGGACAATTTGCTTTAAGTTTGTATTCTTTCATTAATGCAAGGGATATTTTGTATCCATATGATTGGTCCATATGTGTTTGGTTTGTTGAAATTGTTGACTTGTCTTCATGCCTTAAAATTAGTTCCAAGGAATTCACGGTGGAGATTGTGCAAGGGAAATAGCAGGCCATTAACTCCCTTTCATACCATATATTATAGGTTTAATTAGTTAGACATGTTATAGCTAGATATCTATATTACTAAGGAGCTTCAATAGCCAATTGGCTCAACTTGCAATTGTAGGTGACGGTGGAAGAATTTTAAGAAGTAAGGCCGGTCAATTTAAATCAATCTGCACCGTATATGTATTATAGATATAAATATTAATATAATAATTATAAGTCGATAATTATCTTAGTTTTAGGGTATATAGAGATATAGAAATAAAGAGAAGATGATGAATTTATAACCAACAACTGTGTAAGGAGTAGAGAAAAATATAAATTTGTGAAAAAATTAATTTTGCGGGTTTAAATGATACGTATGTTAAATACTGATTCAATAATATTTTTAGATGAGAAGTTCCATATTCGCGTTATTAAATATTCTCAACAATATAGTATACATAGAATTTCTATTAAAGTTATCTATATATGTGTTTGATTTTTCGCTTTGTCTTAGAATCATATACGCGTCTAGGGAGTTCAATTTGCAAAACAATTCCAAACCGTACCAACGTATATTAAACGAAAAAAAATGCAAACCAGTTAGGATATATAAAAATATATAAATAATAAGAAGATGATAAATTTATAGCCAATAGATATGTAAGGAGTGAGAAAAATATAAATTATTGAAAAAAATTAATTTTATAGATCTAAATGACACGTATATAAATTACTAATTTGATACATATTTTTGGATAAAAATTTATATATTAACGATATTAAATATTCTAATACGATCGTATACATAGAATCTTTAGTTTAATACTTTTATTTTTATGTTTTTATACTGCTATCCTAAATTATATTTTATTTGTTTAAAAGTTTGGTTTCATGGTAGTTTGATAAATTATAATTATATTACCCTTAATTCGACTTTATTATAAATCTTTAATATTTGAAATTACATATGGAATCATTTCTATTTATAAATTTATTCTAGACTTTTTATTAGATTAGAAATTTAATTTTTAATTTTATATTTGTTACTCAGTTCTTTTTACTAATTATAAATTACTAAATTATATCAGACTTTTAGTTTTTATATACTCAGAATTATTTAACTTGAATGTTTTAATATATATATATATATATATATTTACATTAAAACTTAAGTTCGTAAATAGTAAATAGTTTTATTATGAACTTTTATAGTCTTAGTAATAAAGATTCTTTATTTAATTTGTTCATACTTAAAAATTTAAATCGCGAAAAATTTGGAGTGATTTTTGATATTTTTAATATAGTTCTTTTATAATTCTATATCATATTCTTAATAATTAATATAATTGGGTTATGTAAAATTTGGGTGATTACATTCTCCCCCCTTAAGAAAAGTTTCGTCCTCGAAACTTGTTAGGGTTTGATTAAATTATAAGAGAATCTCGTACTTGGAACTTATTCTGCTGTAGAGATCTATCTCATATCTGTAGCTTTATATTTCTATAACAGCAAAACTAAGAAAAGCGTTCGCCATTCTTTGAAGTAATTGTAATAGCTCCAACAAAGTTTCTTTCTTATATCTCTTGTAAATACTTTATTTTCTACGATATCAATAAGATAATACTTATAAAGGATCAAGAATAGAAACTTCACAATTGCTTATAAATTATTGGCTATGATGAGTATATCCATCACTTGAGGTACCAAGATTTCCCCCTTTGTTTAATCTATTATCTCCAAAAGTATGATTCATACTTGCTAATTTATTGTTGACTTGTTCTATAGAATCATTACAGTAGGGAAAAAAAATATGATCATTTATCCTATTTTATTCTTCTGTAATTGTCCTCGGTTTCTTCACTAATATGATTATTTTAATACCTCTAGTAAGATCTCTTGTCTTATTGAATCATCAACTAATAATTCTTGCTACTTTTATCACCACATAAGCTCTAATAATTCTCCAAATATATTCATATCCGAATGCCAACTTAAAATACATCTGGTAATATATTTGATATCTCCCTGTTCGTTTCGTCTCTCATTTGTATGTTATTTCAATCAATCATAGTAAAATAAAGACTAGAGTTTCTACTAGGTTCTCATTGATATGTCTACACACTTCCATATCATCGTTTATAATTCCATTCTCATCGACGTTCCATATCATTTAGTAGTTCCTTTCTTAGTACAAACAACTTTGATACTAAGATATTACAGTAAGGCGTATAAATCTCTCATCGGGAAATGCTTACTATATTCCCAATGTTTAGTAGAATTCCATCACTATAGCTTCATCTAACTCTTCAAATTGGAATGATTTGTAGTCACTTTGTCTTCTGAGAACAATGTGTGGAAATGTGTCCAGATTCCTTACATATAAAACAATTCTTCGTGTTCTTTCTGGACATTTATTAGCTATATGCCCAACATTACCACAGTAATAACACTTATGTTGTAGTTGAGGGCATTTTCTTGGATAATGAGGTCCTTTACACTTCCAGCAACCAAGTTTATTTTTCGTTAATACCTTTATTTCATTCTTTTGAAGTGGCTCAGAACTTTCACCTTTTTGGATGCAGTACTTGTTTCTGAACGGTCATACATTTCCTTTGTAGATGTTTGTTTCCTTTTCTCAAGCCATCCTATTTCATTTTTCCTTTCATACTCCAAGATCCGTGCTTTTTCAACAAGGGTATCGAAGTCAGAAAGTTCAAATTCAACCAATCTCCTCTGAAGGTATGGTTCTAATCCAGCCATGAAAAATTGCTTTTCCTTCTCTTTACTGTCTTTATAAGTGTCTGGTGCAAATTGAAACAATTGATTAAACTTTTGTTCATATTCATCAATAGTCTTATCATCTTGGGTCAATTCCATCAATTCGGTGTTGTACTTTGTCTCCATGTTGCTAATGACGTTCTTCTCATGTGAAACATCTTGTTGTTCAGTTCTTGGTTGTTCCACTTGTTGTATTTCAAACATTTGTTCGTTTCTTACTTTAGTAACTCTTGTCCTTGAGCCTATATCCTATATTCATCATAATATAATTCTCTATAAAATCTCCAAAAACTTCACTAATATATCCAAATATACTTAAATCTTTCTTCTGAATGTCATATAATAATCTCCAAGTGAAAATTTATATCATCATTGATTTATTTCCAAGGTTCAGTTTGCAAGCAACCATTGTTATGCATGCCAATTCGCATAAACAAATCCTTGTTAATTTTTGGTGCTTAAATCAAACAAACTACCTTTTCCAACTTCTTTATTGCACCATTTATGGATTCAAACATAAGGACTTCTTTTTCTTAGTTCACAGATCCAATTTAGGTTATGTCTTGTTACCAAAACTATGACCTTATTCATGGTATAATGGTTGATGTTTCTGATACATTATTTTACCAAATTCCAAATTTTCTTAGAACTTTATGAATGTATTAGAATCATATAATATCCTTCTTACGTCAACTGATAATATCCAATACAGAAGAAAGTTCCTTCTTTCATTCACTTTCCTAATGTGTTGATTAATCTTTTGTTATAAGGTCATAGGAATTCTTGCCTACTATAGTACAACAAAGATCTTACTGATTTTTCCGCTAATGTTTTGTGTTGTACTATCTATATTGTTATGTCTCTTTGTCATTTCCAATTCATCTAATAGAGGGTGGGGTATTGTTTTGTAATTAGAAAATCTAACTGACCTAGAAGCTTGTGGTTGGCTTCCATTATAATATTATACTGTCCTTGGTCATAAAACAGAAGATAAGACATCACATTTATATGGACAACAAGTGCCCATATAATACTTGTAATATATAACTATATATAGTCTAAATGTCTACATCTTTTAGTTTAAACTAATTTATCTACCCAGGTTCTACCCAATCTCACATTTGGTAGGTTACTCCTATCTCTGACAACCTAAAGCTCTGATACCAAACTCTGTCACGCCCCAAAATAGGGCCTAGTAGTATCATCCTAGTCATCATACCACGTGTGCACCCGTAATATGAGAACCGTCTTGCAAGTCAGATATTACAAGACTCTATTTATAATTGTTACATGTAATGTAGTCATACCAATATATTATATAAATACTAAGGATTCCGATTTTCCTTAGTTTGCCAGAACCGCAGAGAATCGGTATCCCCTACCAAATAATGAAATTGAGATCAAACCTATAAAATACAAGATCTTAATCAATTATACCATTTATCTAAGTTGTCCTTTGAGACCAATATAATCTATGAAACTATCTTCAGCAAGGTCTTTTGATGTAGCACTCTTCACTCATGCTTAACCCAATCCCAGCTAACGTTATACCTGCACAAAGACTGTTGGAGGGTGAGCAAAACCACACGCTCAGTGAGATGACCTGACCAGACCACATATCAAACAATGGAAATCAAGTTTACTTAGCAAACATATGTAATGCCACAATCAAGCATATGAACAAATACAAGCCTGGAGAATCCGGAGTCCAAAGCAGGATGGAGATTTACCCCTCTCATCAGGGTTGAAGGAACCAGTAGTACATAGTCTATCCAGAAGAAGCCAAGCATACAGGGAATCTACGATTTCTCGTATTAGGGTTATCACTTTTAATATGATAGCTTAACAAACCATCCCATGTACATACCTTTAGCAACTCCCTAAGCATTAGTCATCCAAACAATACCATAAGCGGCGTCCTTCATTTACCACTTAGTTCTTATGGTACCAATAGAATCAAAGGTAATCTTGCGTTGATCTAATAGCCTTAGCCTAGGTCAACCAAGCATTATCAAAGTCCCGGATGGCCAATACGTAATAGACTACTACGCTTTTAGAGATGCAAATATGCAATATATGCGATGCATGCCCATTTCATTTTATGGTACCAATAGTTTTTAGTCAGGTTCAGGACGATAATACAATTACAGACAAACATCAACATGCTCCATACAATTGTCATCATACAAAGAAATTGTTAATTATAATAAGATGTTTTGGCAATCATACATACACCAAGCAGCATGATTTACCCAACCCACATGCAATTCAGTTTGATATGTTATTATCAATGCAACTAACTACAAGCACAAACAATATGATAAGGTCAAAGTCCCTCACCTGGGGTCCTCGCTAATTTGTTGTGTAAGCTACTGGAAGTCCGAGATTGGATCTATTTTCCTATGAAAGGAAATAACAGAGATTTATTATTGGATTATTTCTGTAAGAGAAGTCTTCCTATAATTTAAAGGTGTTGCTCTTTATCGTCGGATATTAGATTAAGTCCGTTATATTAATTATTGTGTCGTTCAATACTTTAATCGAATTCCTATAGGTGCTTAGTTATTCTGTATCGGTATTTGATACAGTTTTTATTAATTCCTATCTATGTTTTTATTTAAGGAGTTTGTCTTTTCTCAAGTTCTACTGCTTTTAGTAGAAGATTTTTATTTATTAGTTCTTTGCCTCAACCTTATCTGTCTCTCAAATTGGTATTTTTATTTATTTAAGGGTATTATCTAGTGTCTATACCTTTCAAAATTTATAAGATCGTATTTAGATATATCAAATTTCTATTATATTTCAGTTTCGTTCTTATTGTAAAACAAACTAATTTTAATACTACAATATTATTAGTGATATTAGTTTTGAAACGTTAATATCAATATTAGTAATAATATAAGTATAATAATAGCAACTATCTTCATACTATTAGTAAATAACAACAGTAGTGATAATAATAGAATTATTGTTAATATAAATATAATGACTTTAATGTAGAAATAACGGTATTGATAATTCTAATGAAAATATCAATAATACAAAATACTATAGGCAGTAGTAATAATAATGATAATAATCATAACTATATTAATAGAAATAACAATAGCATTTATGTTGGTTGAAAACGGGATGAATTTCTAGTTGTGATTTCTTATTTGTTTTAAATCCGATTTCGTTGTATAAATAGTCGATTTGGTAGTACTCGAAGAGTACTTTGTAGTAGTGAAATTATTTTTTAAGGAAAGACATTTGTACAATTTTTAAATTTATGCAATACATGCATAGACTTCAAGTAAATTTTAACAATTGTAGTCAAAACTTGTTTTGATCATATCTAACTCATTTCTAATCCGTTTTTGACGAATAAATAGTCGTTTTCATAGTATTTTCCGAGTACAATCCATTAGTGGTGTTATTTTTATCAAACAAGGTCATTAAGGACACGAAAAAGGCAAGAACAGTCCGCTCTGTTCGCACAAGTCTGGCAGCAGAAATCTAAATTTTGTTTTTGCAATATCTAATTCGTTTCTTATCCGTTTTTAACAAATAAATAGTCGATTTCATAGGATTTTTCGTGTTCTTTCCATTGATGGGTCGTTTTTGGTTTATAACAAACACATCAATATAGTTTATTCATTCTTTCCAATGGTCTACATGAGTTATTTGAAGCTTAATTTATCTTGTTGTAGTTTAAGTGTAGTTTTGGTTCTTCCTTTCTAAGATTTGAATTTCTACACTTATAAATCTTCAAGTTGATGTGTTTATATATTAAATAGTCTAAATAACATAAATATACTATTGGATTAATCTTGATAAATTTATAAGACAATTTCTTCAGAGCAACATAACGAATATTGAACTTGTCGTAATTCTTACCTTGTTTGGACCATAGATGGGGTTTAGCTCTTCCTTCTTGATGCTTGCTATATCTTGAGCTAGATGAGTCCTCTTTCCTTAGGATGTTCTTTAGTTAGAATAGAAAAAAAGGGACTTTGTGTTAGTTCAATTGTGGGGTTTTGAGTCTTTTTGAAGTGTTGAGTTTACTTTGTATTTTATTCTATTTTGGTGTGGGTCTTACGGTTGGATTTGTGGGGAAATGGTTTTACTTGCTTTCTCATATTTTGGAAAGGAGGATTGCTGCTATGGGTTATGAAGTTTACGTTCTTTGCTTGTTATTTTTAACTCCTATTTATTATTAAGTGTAATGTTGATAGGTGCATGAATGGAGCTTGTTTCATACAATAATTTGATTCAATTGTGCAAGTTGTTACACGTCAGTTTTGGAGCTTTAATGAATCAACTTTGTCCTGATTGTAGGAGTAGATTTCTTATAGTCAACTAGTGTTTACTATGTGTCTATTTGATAGGCTTTGATTGGTTTTTACTTTCTCCTAGAGATGCATGGTGAGAGAGAAAAAAAAATATAATAATTGAAGACAAGTTTTCCGTTACAGCCATAAATCACGGAAAAGAAAGAAAAATTTGCAACTATTTGGACAATTTGCTTTAAGTTTGTATTCTTTCATTAATGCAAGGGATATTTTGTATCCATATGATTGGTCCATATGTGTTTGGTTTGTTGAAATTGTTGACTTGTCTTCATGCCTTAAAATTAGTTCCAAGGAATTCACGGTGGAGATTGTGCAAGGGAAATAGCAGGCCATTAACTCCCTTTCATACCATATATTATAGGTTTAATTAGTTAGACATGTTATAGCTAGATATCTATATTACTAAGGAGCTTCAATAGCCAATTGGCTCAACTTGCAATTGTAGGTGACGGTGGAAGAATTTTAAGAAGTAAGGCCGGTCAATTTAAATCAATCTGCACCGTATATGTGTATTATAGATATAAATATTAATATAATAATTATAAGTTGATAATTATCTTAGTTTTAGGGTATATAGAGATATAGAAATAAAGAGAAGATGATGAATTTATAACCAACAACTGTGTAAGGAGTAGAGAAAAATATAAATTTGTGAAAAATTAATTTTGCGGGTTTAAATGATACGTATGTTAAATACTGATTCAATAATATTTTTAGATGAGAAGTTCCATATTCGCGTTATTAAATATTCTCAACAATATAGTATACATAGAATTTCTATTAAAGTTATCTATATATGTGTTTGATTTTTCGCTTTTCTTAGAATCATATACGCGTCTAGGGAGTTCAATTTGCAAAACAATTCCAAACCGTAACCAACGTATATTAAACGAAAAAAAATGCAAACCAGTTAGGATATATAAAAATATATAAATAATAAGAAGATGATAAATTTATAACCAATAGATATGTAAGGAGTGAGAAAAATATAAATTATTGAAAAAAATTAATTTTATAGATCTAAATGACACGTATAATAAATACTGATTTGATAATATTTTTGGATAAAAATTTATATATTAACGATATTAAATATTCTAAATACGATCGTATACATAGAATCTTTAGTTTAATACTTTTATTTTTATGTTTTTATACTTGCTATCCTAAATTATATTTTATTTGTTTAAAAGTTTGGTTTCATGGTAGTTTGATAAATTATAATTATATTACCCTTAATTCGACTTTATTATAAATCTTTAATATTTGAAATTACATATGGAATCATTTCTATTTATAAATTTATTCTAGACTTTTTATTAGATTAGAAATTTAATTTTTAATTTTATATTTGTTACTCAGTTCTTTTTACTAATTATAAATTACTAAATTATATCAGACTTTTAGTTTTTATATACTCAGAATTATTTAACTTGAATGTTTTAATATATATATATATATATATATTTTACATTAAAACTTAAGTTCGTAAATAGTAAATAGTTTTATTATGAACTTTTATAGTCTTAGTAATAAAGATTCTTTATTTAATTTGTTCATACTTAAAAATTTAAATCGCGAAAAATTTGGAGTGATTTTTGATATTTTTAATATAGTTCTTTTATAATTCTATATCATATTCTTAATAATTAATATAATTGGGTTATGTAAAATTTGGGTGATTACAATAACCATTTCTAGGAAGAAAATAACAAGATCACAAGAGAATAATCATGACTAAGATGAGTGTTTTATTTTGGCATCATCATCCTTAGCTTTTAAGCTTATGTAAAGTCATTTGATGCATCAAATCTCTATCACGCCCCAGGGTATACCCTAAACGTAACAGTCCATCACATGCCATATAAGACTCACGAATCATTACCCAAGTCCTTCGAGAGTTTTGTACAGATGTAAGGTGTTCATTTACGATAATAGAATACTCAAATCGATGGAGATAAAGAGTTTAATTTGGAATTCAATAGTATTAGAAAATATATCAAAACACATATGTAATTAGTTACAAAATCTATGGGGCATTCCCCCACAAAAGAATATTAATTAGAGATCTATTACAGTCATCCAGAGTCTCTTGGTTTCCTACAGAAGTCTAAACAAATTTGAATACAACTTCTAAAGGAAACGCCTAGCTCCTATACCTGAGTTGTAGCTTATCTTGGTCTAAGCCATATGAATTCGTGTTGCAATAAATAAAAACTATAGGGACGTAAGCTACACTAGCTTAGTGAGTGAGAACTTCCAAGATCACAATTATAACACATCAATCAAACAAGTGATTGATCAGACAAGTGAGATGCATTAAACATATGACCAGCCGGAAATGATATGTAGATGGACTTACGCCCTCCATCCCGGGTTAGTAGATTAACGAATCCTGCGGTACTACTCAATATGCCGTTTAGGATCACGGTCAACCAACTCACAAATTCGTTTATGGATCACGATTAACCAACTCATTAATTCGTTTATGGATCACGATTAACCAACTTTTACACTGTTTAGGATCACGGGCAACTAACCAATGCTAATGCTTCATCCCTATTATGATACGAATGAGTCCAAATTTATTTTCAATGTCGAATAGTCAATTATACCAATTCTTTAAGTGATCAATCAATAATAGCAGACAATCAATCCTAATTCATCTATACAAGCAATGATTAATCACCCGGTTTCGATATTCTTATACTCCATTTCTCATATCAACGACAACCATACAAAATTCCCATTCATCCCCATCATGCATATTCATTTTTATCTTTACCAAATATCTAGTGCAACTATCATTACAACTACATACAATAATTGAAATCGGAAGTGGTACTCACTCGGCCATGGATCATCGGTCTCTTAGTAATAATAGTTTGGTGGTAGAGTTGAGTATTTCATTACTTAACTAATCCAAACTATATATCAAAATTTAATAAATTCGTAATTCTCGTCATTTGCGGAAGTCCCGACTTAAAACGGCAATAACTTGGCCATTTTAACTCGGAATTTCGTAAATTATATATCGATTTCTATCTACTTTGAAAGATCTACTAATTCTAATATTATTTTTAATTTTTGAAAATATTTGGGTCACGAAACAGTAGGATCAGTAACGATTTTCTAATTCCGAAAATAGTTTTGTAAATATTTGAAATGTTTCTACTTTATAAATCAATTATACATGCAATATTAATGATTTCCTATCATGAATGTATGTTGTGAGTTTAATGTATGCATGAACTTGATGATGTTTACTAAAAGAAAATTTTAGAACTCTTTATTTTGCAAGACTTCAAGAATAACTACTTTTAAGAAATCTAGTATCATAACTTTGATAACTCACTTGTGTTTTGGGATTAATTCTTAGGAATTTCTAGTTAAATTTGTTAGAATTGAGTCTTCATAATATTTATTACTTAAGACCTTTATTTCTACATAAAAATTCACATTTCGTACTTTGTAAACATGTTTTCAAGTAAGATCTATTCCAAAATCCGAATTTTTAGAAATTTAGTTTTTGAATGTTTTCTTTAAGAAAAACTTGTTTAATGCATTAAAATTTAAAACTTTATTATACCTATCCCTTAAGGACTTCATTTATTAAATAAAAATTTCATTTTAAGCTTGGAAAATATGTGTTTTTATGGTAGTAATCCAAAATTACGAATTTCCTAAATTAAGTAGTAACTCAAAATTTCCTATATTGTTTCTACTCTTTGTTTTACATATTCCTCTTATCAAATCTCATTCCAACTTATAAAAATCACCACTTAATGATATCTATTACCTATACCCTTCATTTTTCATATAAAACACAAGTTTTAGAGTTGATAAAAGAGTTTTTAAAGCATGGTTTTGAAGTCATATGAATTTTTCTTTTGAACATTTCAACCAAAGACTTTTTCTTTTAAGTTCCTTGTCTTATCTACTTAAAGATTTACTAACTACAACATTTATATATATAAGACAAAGCCTTTATGAGCATTAATGCATTAAAACACAAAATATTCATGAGGTCATGAATGTCAAGTATAATATGAGTATCTAAATGCTAGATCTACTATTTATGATGCATGAAATGAAGTTTGAAAGCATGAACATGGATTTTTATGCAAGATCTCTACTTTATTCTACTATTATATGCATGAACATGAAGATATTCCAACAAAAACTCATTTAAACACAAGATCTACTCTTGTGATAGCTTGATATTCATGTAGTGGTATTTTCTTGTCCCTAGCAAGTGCTCATGGGGACTTAAATATGAAAATACCCATGAATAATCTTGCCATTATAAGATTTAATGTAGAAAAGGGTTAGGATTCATCACCTAAGGCTTGAATCAAGTGGAAAATGAAGAAGAAATGAGCTTGTGTGTGTGTATGTGGGGTATGTGGGAGCTCGCGGCACAAGGGAGAAAATAGAGAGGATTTTTACTTTGAGTGAAAAATTGAAAGAGAAGAAATGAGTATATGTATGGAGTAAATTAGGGTTATTGGCTTACTAAATTAGATAAAAAAAATACAAGTGAGGGCATAAAAAGGGGGGAGGGTTGCGTCGGTTTGAGTGTGGGAGGAGATGAGAGTTAAATTAAATTTTGTTTTGTAATTTATGTAATAAAAAGTATTAAATGTAATAATTTGTTAAGAGACAAATGTTCATCGGAAAAGAAAATGCAATTGGGTGTTTGTAAGGTTGTAAGACTAGGGTATGGCTTGTGTGTGTAGTAGGTTGTACTTGTGAATAGTAATGAATAGTAACAAGACAATTACTTTACCAGTAGTAAAGAAAATATGAGAAAAAGGCTATTTCTGTAATTTTTATAACCGAAAAAATTATAAAACTTATATTTTTGAAATCCCTATTAAATTTTGGTTCTAAAGAGTATTCCAGAATATTTTTCTAAATCTCTAGTTTCAGGACTCGCTTTTCCGTAATGGATCTCGGGAAGGTTAGAAATAGAAAATTTTTCGAAATCAGAACTTTTTATGGTTTGAAATATACTTTAAAACAATATTCCACATTAAATTATTTTATAAAAGTTCTTTTAATTTAAAACCGAAGTAAAGCCGGATCCAAGGTTCCTAGGTTTCTCTCACAAGGTTTATACTAATCCGGTTTAGGGTTTTGGTTTCCGGTTTCCGAAGTTTACTTAATTACTAGGAAAACCAAGTTTACATTATCACTATACTCCACTTACATCAACTATGGAAGCTTCAAATAAGAGTTTTACCTACGTATCTTCAAGAAATATATGTGGGAGATCACATATGTGATAGGGGCAGTGAGTTTCTCTTGCAAGAACAAGAGCAAATAAAGAGACAAAGAGAGGAAATAGAGAGGAAAAATTATAAAGAATGGTAAATAGTTAAAGTGTGAATGAGAGAGGGCATATATAGACAGATATGAGGAGTTAAAGACACTCAAAATGAAATAAAAAAAAAAAGAAGAAATGGTAGCTTGTTACACACTATGGTTGGCGTGAATTGTGGAAGAAAGAGGGAGGGAAATTTAGTTGGTTTTTGACTTGAAGTTATAATGTGTAACTAAGTGTATGTGTTACTTCTTAAAGAAGGATCGAAATAGGTTTATTTTAATCAAATTTGGAGTGTTTCAAAGGACAAAAAGGAAGCAAAAAGAGATAAAAATCTGCCATGAAGTGATACATGAAGTGTAGAAAGAGTGAAATGAAAAAGAGGTGATATGTGAAAGGTGTACTATAGGTATGGGTTTGTAAGAGTACTTTTTCTTTTATAAATAATATAAAAAAATAGAAAAATTCATTCCAAATTTTTGTAGCAGAATTTTCATAATTAAAATAAGATAATTAATTAATTTTTTTTAGTGAATTATCAGATAAATTACCGGTATGGTTAAAATACGCGAATATGAGCTATAATTGATATTTTTATAACCCGAAAAATTCTAAAAGGTTGTTTTATGAAAATAAAAATATTTTTCAATTATTAAATTAATTTATTTTATTTTTAGTATTGGGTCTTAAACAGAAACTGATCCTGTAAAAACTCGAAACGAACTAAATTTTACAAAAACAGAATTTTCTATGATCTATAAAATATTTATCTAAAAATATAAGGGCTTTCAAGAGTAGTTAAATTATGTAACTAATAGTAGTGAATAGTGTAAAAGATTAGTTAATTATCGGTAGTAAAGAAATACGAATATAATCGCAAAATCAGATATTTCTAGTTATCGAAAAATTATAAAACTGATATTTTTAAAATCCTTATGAAAATATGAGTCTAACGGTATTAATGGTATATTTTTTATATCTCGAGCCCTGGGACACGCTTTTTAAAGTCTGTATCCGAACCGGTTTCGAAATATGTCAAAATTTTACCAATTTAATATTTTTAAGCGACCTTATATTACTACGAGTTACTCTACATACTTAAACCACACCTCGGCCTCTAGGGCTAAGAGCGCGAGATTGCCAGACTTAAACTACTATATTCCACTTAGGGTTCCCGGGTGACTCTCCGGTTTAGATCTTTGCCAATTTGGGAAACTAAGGGTTTATGTTTATACAACACATTTAGTTTGAGAAATTTATTTTAAATTTTATTTTTGTAACTATTTAATATCTCTTAACGTTTTCAGAATTCTTGAATTGGGCTTTATTTTTGAAGGTTTATCGTTATTTACCTTTTAATAATTTTTTTTGGGTTCTATATTACCTGATTTTACAAGTCAGAGTTAAGTATAGAATTTGTCATACGTAGTGGTTTTGGATTTAAAGGTTATTGAGTTCTTATTTTATTTTTAAGGATTCTTATTTTCTCAAGATTAAGAAATTTCTAAATTCGTTCGTGATTTAGGGTTAATCGAAGTTTGGTTTTAATTTGGAGTTATTTTTAGAGTTTATCTTCGATGTTTATTTTATAATTCTTTACTGAATATTTTTCGGGGCTTACATATGCCCTAGAGATAGCTTTATTTAGGTTAAATTGTGTTTCTTTTAAGGTGGTTGAAAAGACACCATATGAGATATCGACTAAAAAAGGCCTAATCTGTCTTTCCTCAAGATTTGGGGTTATGAGGCTTATGTGAGACGTCAAGCCTAGGAAAAATTAGGACCTAAGTTAGGTAAATACTTTTTATGGGGTATCCAAAAGAAACCAAAAGTTATTGTTTTGTAATCCCTCTGAGACCAAAGTGTTTGTTGCTTGGAATGGTATCTTTTAAAGAAAAAAAAAAGAGTTTATCTCTAAAAGAACCAGTGGGAGTAAAATATATCTCGAAGTGGTCCGAGATCCATAAAATATTCTTTCACTGCCAGTAGAAAGTCAACAAGATATATAGTTAGTTGTTGACCCTCCACAGGTAACACAAGGCTCATATAGGTCTAATAAAGTGCGACATCAACTTGAGAGATATGGATTTCTTATTACATAAAATCGCGATATGCTACTTATGGATCAAAATGAGCTCACTACCTATCAAGAGGCCATGTTGGGTCCAAATTCCGAGAAATGGCTAGAAGCCATGAAATCTAAAATGCAATCCATGTATGACAATCAAGTATGGACTTTGATTGATCCACCTGAAAGGTACAAAGACCATTGGGTGCAAATGGGTTTTTCAAGAAGAAAACAGACATGGATGGCAATGTGCATACCTTTAATGCATGATTAGTGGTGAAAGGTTTCAAACAAAAACATAGTATAGACTATGATGAAACTTTCTCGCCAGTTACTATGCTTAAATCCATCAGGATTCCGATTGCCATTGTTGTGTATTATGATTACGAGATTTGGCAAATGGATGTCAGAGTAGGTTTTCTTAATGGAAACCTACTTAAGGATGTGTACATGACACAACCTGAAGGGTTTGTTCATCTTGAGGATTTTGTGAAGGTTTACAAGCTTCAAAGATCCCTTTATGGACTGAAGCAACCATCTCGGACTTGGAACCTTCGTTTTTTGATGAGCGATCAAATAGTTTGATTTGATCAAAATGAAGATGAACCTTATATTTACAAGAAACATTAGTGGGAGTGTAGTAGTCTTTCTAGTGCTGTATGTAGATGACATATTACTCATTGGGAACGACACTCCTACTTTGCAGAATGTCAAGTCTTGGTTAGGAAAATTTTTTTCAATGAAAGACTTAGGTAAGATTGTGTCACGCCCCAACGGGTACCTTAAATGTGATAGCCCGCCGTACACAATATTAAAACTTAAGAATGACTACCTCAGTCACTCAAAAGTTTCTATATCGGTACAAAGCGTACATTCACATCAAAGGGAGACCGGTAGAGTAATGCATTTTAAGATATTGGTAGCGGAACATACAAATAACACTTAATATATTGCGTTAAAATATAAAGTCTTACATCTTCTAAAGGGCATTCCCCGATAATAAAACATGTTCTAATAAAGATAAAATAAACTAAAGCTAGAAGATTTTAGAAGAAATCTACTCTTAGACTTCAAAACAGAATTCCTCCAAAAGCTTCTCAAAATAAGGATTCTACCCGGGGAATCAAGATGGTCTCGGGTGCAAAAAATAATCCTGCAATATCAAAAGCCTATAGGAGTATAAGCATAACAAGCTTAGTGAGATATTCCTTACGCAAGAGTACTCATAACAAGCAATCAACCAAGTTTATTAATCAAGCATATGAAATGCAACAACTATATGATCAAACATTACATACGACTATCCGGTTTCGTATGTGTGATGGATTTACCCCTCCATCGGTGGTTAGGGAATGCTTTGCATTAGGTCCCAAACGACTTCCTTAAAGTTGCGCGTGTCTTAGGGTTCCAAAGAACCGTACTACTAGTCCCCAGGCTTTCCTTACCCAAAGCGATCGATCCGGCTCGGCTACAACTTGAGACCGTATTCCCCGAACGTCCTAACTCTTAAGGTTGTAGCAAGGCAACTTACCTTTCCGGTCCCACGCTGAGAAGTAGTAGAAAAATTTCGAAATGACATTCTAAATGATATGCATGAGCAATTTATTATATGGGGATTTCAATATGATATTAAATCATTTAAAGCGATCAAACAATATTTGCACACATAACAATACATACATAGAAACATTTATATCAATCACAAATCAGGTTCCGATATACTTATTGTTTATTGATCGCACACAACGATTCACATACATAATTCCCATGATATCCCACATGCATATCAATTTTATCTTTTCCTAACATCTAGTGCTCTATTCTACAAGCACATGCGTGAATACATAAGCGTAAAGGAAACTCACTCGTTCATAGCGTTCTTCTAGGAGTCGAAGTAATCCTCAGAGAAGAGAAAATCTTGGTCCTCGACATCTAAACAAAAGAAATATCCGAAATGAGTATTTCATCCAAGATCTATTCAAACTCTATAATTCTACCTCATTGAATTTGTCAAAAATCGTATGAATGGAAACTCCAACTTAAAATGGCCGTAACTTGCTTATTTTAACTTGGAATTTCGCATATTATATACCAATTTTGACCTACTTGAAAAGATTTTCTATTTTTAAGGTTATTTTTATCAAAAGAAGTCATTTGGGTCTCGGAATAGTAACGTACAGATTTGATACGAAAATTTCAATTTCAAAACTTAAGTTTTCAAACTTTTCTTCATTCAAGAACTTTTGTAAAAAAATATAGATATATTGTATGGTTGAAAAAATCTTATGAATACATATATATATACTCAAAACATATGCATGAATTTAGTGTGTGTCTCAACAATGATCTTGTAAAACAATGTGTCTTGAAAGTGAGAGAAACTAAGACTTGAAAATCTCCTTTTTAGCTTGTTTGGAAAATTTATTTGTAAGTATCTCCTTCTTTTAACTCCATTTCTTAATTTGAGAATAATTACATTTTCAAAAAAAATTTAATCTTTTGAGATTCCCATAAAATTTATTTCTAGTAGTTTATAAACATAGCTTTTCTAAATATTTCATGGTTATAAGTTCTAAAGTTTTTCTAAAGTTAGACCCACTTTAAAAGAATAATACCAATAATTTTATAAGTTATTTATTATTTTTATTTCCTAAGTAAGGCTTATCTTTATAAGGTTATATTTTGATAATTTTGTAAAACATGTCTAGACTTTAGTAGTTTAGAGTGTTGATAGAAAAACTTTGATAAATGAGTTTAAGAAAACTCTTGGTTAAATAAAAAATTAAGTTTAAACAAACTTTCTTATTTTATTGGTTTGAAAAGAGAGTTTGTGGTAACTTTATTTTCATTGAAAAAATACCATATAGTATTATTACTAAAACTTGAGCTAACTTATCTAACTTTAGAAAATATTTATTAAGACAAAACTTTAAGTCTTTATGGAAAAATAATTTCTTATGTGACAAAAACTATTTTTAAAGAGAGTTCTTATTTTTATTACTTAAGAAAACTCATTTTTATTATGGTTGAGACAAGAACAACATGTTCATGCATGAATGAGAATATGTAACTATGAGAAATATAATAAAAAAAAACAAAATAGTAAAATTATATAAGAGCATGAAAGTAAAGTCAAGTATTGAGAACCTTAGCTTCATCAAGGTATCCCGGGACTAAGAATAGACTCGTCCTCAAAAGAAAAGAAAAGCAAAGAAAGAAAATTGTTTTGACTTGATATGAATAAGTCTCAGACTAGAAAGACTAGTCTTAATAATAACATGAAATAAATAAATTGCATAACTGGAAAGTAAATAAATAACAAATGAACTTATATGCTCTAAATAAATATATATACATAATATACAAATACTTTATATAAGTTAGGTTAGAACACAATAATAATAACAATAACCATAACAACATAATAATAACATAAAGAAAAGAATAGAAACATGAACAAAACAAAACATGAATAAATTGTTGCTTCTTTAACTCTCACGAGTCTAAGAAACATACACTAAACTCCATGTTAAGTTTGTATGAACATGATGAGTATTTGAAAAGAAACTTTTACTTAAGTTATGTATTTGTTGAAGAAGAAAAGAATGGTTTATAGTAATTGTGGGAATGGGTTTTCTAAAGAAAAGAGAGAACTTGAGAGAGAAAGAACTTTATGGAGTGATTTGGAAGAGTTTTGGTATGAATTATGTTGTGTAAAAGAATGAAGAGAAATGGGGTATTTATAGATTTTTGGAGTGGAATAGATGTAATTAAATAAATTAAAAAATAAAACAAATTGAGATTGATGGGGGAGAGAGGGGCGCCAGTTCTATATGGAAAAGGGGGAGAAATTAATTTGTTTGTTTGTTTTGTAATAAAAGAAATAATGTAAACCCTAAATTTTCGGAATCAGTTTAGCATAAAACCCTAAACCGGAAGTCAAACGGAACCCTAAAGGTCAACAAAACCCTAGTCTACCGTATCAAACTAAATCCGGCATTGCCATTTTCCTTGGCCCTGAAAAACGAAGTTGGAATTATTAGCTAAAATAGTTCGTAATAACCATAGGTTTTATAAAAAGTTCAGTTTCGTGAAATTCGGATGTCCTTCGATCCCGATCGGACACAGTTCTCGAAAAACGTGTCCGGAAGCCCATAATAGTAAAAATATTCCGAATACACCGTTAGACTCGTAAAAATATAAGTTTTCCAAAAATATCAGTTTCGTAATTTTTCGGTAAGTAAAAATAACAAATATAGCTATTATACGCGAATGTTCTTACTACCGGTACTTTATTAGTCATATCTACTTTACATTACACTATTCATTACTATTCTACACTATTCTTTTATCTCTACTTTTTCTTACACCTATTCTTACACTCTACATATCCTATAATCTTAACTTTTTACCTTTCCCATAACTTTATATCACACTACCTTACATATTACATCTTTTATCTTTCAAAAAGTCAAAAAAATAAATCAAATCCCCTTCCCCATATGGCCGATGCCCCCCCCCCCCCCCCCCCCCCCCCCTCTCTAATTCCCTCAATTTGTTTTAATTTCACTTTATTTTAATCACACAAAAATCACTCCTCAAAATTCCTATAAATACCCCCCTCCTCTTTCACTTCTTTCACACCACTTCTATACTAAAATTACTCTCTCAAGAATTCTCTCCAAGAAGTTCTTACAAGAAAAGCTTCTTAGCTTTCTTAAGTAAGCTTCTCAAGAAAATCCTCCAAGCTTTCTCATGTTCATCTACTTAGTATGAGCTTAGTGTGTGTTTTCTAAAACTATGAAGGTTAAGAAAGCAACAATAGGTTCATCTTTGTTTTTGTTCATAATCATAATTCCTTTATGTTCTCTTATGTTCATTTATGCTCTTTTATGTTCATAACTATCTACTATATCTACATAGCATATATATATTTAGAGCATATAAGCTCATGATCTTGCAATTTATTTACCTTTCATGTAATTTATTTTTCAATGCAATTTATTTATTCCAAGTTGTTTTTAAGACTAGTCTCTAGTCTTAGACTTGTCCTCATCAAGTCAAAACAAGCTTTTTTTCTTTCATTTTATTTTATTATGGGACTAGTTCACTTTCTTAGTCCCGGGAGCCTTGAAAAAGCTAAGACTCTAATACTTGACTTTATTATTATACTTTATGTTATTTTTGTTATTATTATTCTCATAATCATGTTCATTTAGATTATTGTCCATAATTTTATTTAAACAAAAGAAGAATTTTGTCACTTAGGAATAAGTTTATGTAAAGTATAAATCTATAAAGCAACACAAAATAAACTCATTCTTTTCATGTTACCAAAAAGACTCACTATAATTTTATAAACTTTTGCTTTGAAATGATACTAAAATCTTATTATCCCACCTTGTTTTTCAAAAGAAGATATTTTGTTAAAATGGTTCTTTTCATAAGAAAGAAAATAAGATGGATGACTAAGAAATTTTTAAAGTAAAGACCTTTGCAAACAAATAGGAAAATAAAATTTATGCTTTGAAACTAATAAAGTTATTTCTTTTCAAGTTACAAGAGGAAATTAATAAATTATAGAAATTAGTTTTTCTCAAAAAGTCTTTTGTTCACATTGTTTTTGATGAAGAAAACAAATTTTCATGCATGGATGATTATTTTTGAAAAATATGAGACATGAAAAAAGAATGAGAAATATCAAGTAAGGATTTTTGCAAAACAAGTAAACAAAAGAAAAATGAAGAAAGCATATTTTTAGAAAACTTCAAATATAGTATTAATGTAACTTAGAAAGTAGAAGATTTTATTTTCAAAAGATACTTAGAAAAGATAAATAAAACCAACATAAATTTTTAGAAAAAGAGAAAACAAGGTATTCATTTCAAAGAAATTCACAAAAACAATTTCCGAAAAGCTTCAACCCGACATTGTTTTACCTAAGAAAAATAATTGGACAACAAGACATTTGAGCATGCTTAACTATGGGTTATATAGTTATAAAAAGAGAATTTTTCAACTATATAGATAACTAAGTATTTATCAAACAAATTTTGATTTCTTGAAAATCCGTGGTGAATTTTGTCGCCACTGTTTCGGAGCCTATATGGATTTGTTTGATGGAAATAATTTTGGAAATGGGTAGATCTTTTCGAGTAGGTAGAAATCGGTATATTATATGCGCGATTCCGAGTTAAAATGACCAAGTTATGGCCATTTTAAGTTGGAACATTCTTCTATACGAACTTTAACGTTCTTTGACATTGTTTTGTCAAAATTCAAGAAAATCATCAAGAAAAACTCATTGTGGGTATTTTCTTTGGATAGATAACCCCGAGGAAGGATTTTTTTACCCCAAGAACTATTACGATTAAGTGGAGTGTGTGAACGACTCATCCGCTTAGAGGAATAGACGACAATGGCATCGCGAGTTTATTTCCATTAAATGCTATACTTGTTGTGCTTGTAAACTATTACACTAGAGTTAGGAAAAGATAAACCGATATGCATGTAAAATAATTCCTGAAAGAATTCTAAGAATATCGAAGCCCGAATTGTTCTAAGTGATTGTTTTAGTTTAATATTGATTTGTGTGAAATTCCTTGATCGCCATAAAGTTGAAAATAATTATGTATGACTTTATAAATTAATGAACTCATGCATACCACGAAGTGAGTCACATTGCATGGTTGGGTTATTATCCTTGGGTGAGAAGGATAGTAAGCTCATGTCGAAAGCAACACTTGGCGGGAGATCCGAAAGCGATTGCTTGGCGGCTTAATGGAAATGCTTGGTGGTATCCGAAAGCAAGGTCAAATCAAGTAGATTCGGAATACTTGGCGATGAGTGCTCGCAAGTTTAAAACTTTTAATGAATGCTTGGCGATGAGTGCTCGCAAGCTTAAAATTTTCTGTTATTAAAAACTACTTGTTTTGAGGAAATAAGTATCACCAAACCCGAATGGAGGCGTAAAATCCATTCAACATATAGTTCCCAGAAAGCTATATGCTTGTTTGCCCACATGCTTGTGCATTACATTTGTTTGATTAAATCAACTTGTTTGAATCTTGTTATAATAAGTTATTTATGGAAATAGTTCTCACTAAGCCTATTAGCTTATACCCCAATAGATATCTTTTTGCAGTTCCCGTACTTATGGTTAAGGCCACGTGACCATGCGGGCAGGTAATCTCTTTTGAACATTAGAAATTTAGATAAAATTTAGCCTAGTATTAGCATGCATATATTTATATGATAGATGAGTAATTTAAGGAATTGTCCCTAAGTTTGTAAAGTCGTTGCCATGAACAAATAATTATTGTGATTCTTCTTTTTTTAATATGTTTTTATATCTCCTTAAGCTTCATAATTCCATATATGGTCCTCTAATTATGAAAGTAAGCCTTACACTTATATAAAAGCTTTTGGAAATGACTAAGGTTGTCATACTTAAACTTTAATATTGAGTGTGGCGGACTGTCACGTTTAGGGTACCCATTGGGGCGTGACAAATAATGCGTAAAGTGTGATGTGATTAAAGTTGTATAGGGAAAGTAAATTGTAAGGTATATGTATGGTAGAGTGTAAGAAAAAGTAGAGATAGATGAATAGTAGAAAAGTACTATGAATAGTAAACTAGACAATTGAAATACCGGTAATAAAGAAAATACGTGTAAACGGCCTATATCTGATATTTTTAGTTACCGAAAAATTCTAAAACTGATATTTTGAAATCCTTATATTTTTACGAATCTATTGGTGTTGTCAGAATATTTTCACTATCCAGTGCACTAGGGTACGGTTTTCCAAAACTGATCCAGTTTGGTTCCGAAGGACACTTGAAAATTACGAATATGATATTTTTAGGCTTTCCTAAGTTATTACGAACCATATTCCACAATTATCTTAATTTTTGTTTTCTAGGGTTTAAAACACGGGATTGCCGTATCTAGATTCACCAGACTAAACATAGAACTAGGTTAATTTTAGGGTTTCAGTTTGACTTCCGGTTCTAGAGTTTTCTTATATTATCGAAAAATCTATGGGCTTACAGATTGCCTATATTGTAGGCATCAAGATCTAAGGATAAATCTAGAAAGCTTATTGGCCTAATCAAAGTGCATATATAGACAAAGTACTGAAAAGGTTTAGTATGCAAGTTTTCAAAAAGGATTCTTGCCAATATCACATTAAATCTGAGCAAGACTCAATGTCCAACACAAATGATGAGCAAATCACATGAGTAAGACTCTTTCTGATTGGCTATTAGATCAATCATGTATGCCATGTTATGCACTCGACTAATGTGTCATATGCATTAAGCATAACCATAAATGCCAGTTAGATCCTGGTGAACCTCATTGAACAGCAGTCAAGAATATTCTTGGTACTGAAGAAAACTAAAGATGCATTCTTATAGATGGAGGATTGGAAGATGAACTATTTTAAATAGTTACACGACGGATGCTAGTTTCATATATGACCAGGATGATTTTATATCACATTACTGAATATTGTCATTCATAAATATTTCTATATAATTGTTGCATGTTTACTTTATGATATGATCCATGAATAATTAAATTATTCTAAATGTCCCTAGATGCTCATATTGTGGGAAAAGTAATGAATTA
>JAMXBD010004497.1:0-59614 GCA_024138025.1 Combretum micranthum
TCATTTAGAATTTGTGTGTTGAATTTGGACAAGCTTAGACGTTAAATTTGTTTGGAAGTTGCAGCCGAAATTTCAGACCTTGCACCACGGAATTCAGCTCTAATTGCGCTGGAATCAACTTGTTGTTAATTGAAATTTCATGGCATTGAATGTGACCTTAGGTGGAGTGTTTTTTGAATGAATGAATTGTCCTTTTCAAGTTGAATATTGAGGTTAAAATTTGGTGGCAAAGTGGAACATGCGTAAACCCCTGCACCCGAGAAATTCTTATGTTTTACTGTCCCCTGTTCAACTGATTTCCTGTGTGAAAAATATTTCGATGTGATCCTCCTCTATTTTAAATTTTCAATTCTACTTGACTTCTGTTTCCAACTTGGAGTATGAAACAACGTGCATAGTTCTCGTTTGTGAATCCATGCAGCGGCGAAAGCTTTTAATTCCACTGCACCTGAAGACAGCCTTCACGGTAAGAGGAAAGTTGGACTTCAATTGTCTCCTTGTTCGAATTTGAATTTCCATCGTGAAAGACTTTGCTTTCCTCTGTTTCTATTCCTTCTCTTTTATTATTATTTACTACATATAATAATTAAAATATTATATTCCATATCAATATATATATATATGTATGTTTATAACACTTAAAGAGTTTTATATTCAAATAAAATTAGCTTAGTTTCTATAAAATCTCTAATTGTTTATACATTCAATTTTTTTTTTTAAGTTTACACGATTAATTACTTTTAGTATTTAATTTACGCGATAAATTTTTGAAGTTCAATTAATTAAATTATAGAACCGAGTCCTAATAGATACACAATTTCTTAACAAGTCTGACACGCGTGTTGAAATTTAATTTTTGATCTAATTAATATTATTGATCAGTATAGTACTATTACGTATCTTAGTAAATCCTCTTTAAATTATGTTCTATACCGATAAGCTTTATATAAAACTGTATCTTATCGTTTTGGAAACTTAGAGATACTTCTAATTATATCTTGAACCATCAATTCAAGATACGAAATCTCTCGTTTTGGTATCTATTAAGGTCAAAGAAATTTTTATTCCAGTTTTTTCAAGATACGAATGGTTTATTATAATTCATAGATCTATTCTAATATTTTTATTGAATCAATATTTGATATTAGTTCACATTTGCCTTTGTTCATTTGCTAGTTATGAAAATTAATTAAAGGTTATGTTGGCAATTTTAGATTTCAATTTCTAAAATCTGTAAATCGTTTAATTAGAATTATTGGTGTAAGTTAAAATATTTATTTAAGAGCTAGATTCTTAGATATACCAAACATTATGTTTTACTGTATAGAGTTATTTACACTAATTTGTTATTAGCAATATATTTTTATCTAGGCTACTCAATATTATTAATAATTAGTAGTATTTGAATACTATTATTTCATTATTTAACAAGCATATAATTTATTCCCGAAGTATTGAGCTTAAAGAATTCAGTAATTTTATATGAAAATGATGGTTTATCGTCTATTAAACTATTCGAGACCATAAAGTTGCAGTTTGTATTTCGAAATATTTTTATTGGTAACGGTTCTAATATTTCTATCTATAATCAAATTCATTCTTTAACATTTTTTAAATCGAGAAAAATTGGGAATGATTTTTACTACTCATTCCAATTATTCAATATAAATCTATATTACATTTTTAGTTTTTGTATAATTAGATTACGAAAAATTTGGGGGATTACATCCTCCCCCCCTTAAAAAAGTTTCGTCCTCGAAACTTGTAGGGGTTTATCTAAATTCCAAGGGATTTTGTATTTATGACTTATTCTGCTGTAACCATTTGTCCCATATCAATGGTCTGATATTCTACAACCGTCAATCAATAAAAGCATTCCCTATTCTTTTGAAGTGATTGTAATAATCATCAACAAGTTTCTTCCTTATATCTCTCGTAAATGTCTTATTTTCTACGATATCAAAAGAATATACTTCTAAAGGGTCAAGAACAGAAATTTCATAATTACTTATGAAATCGTTGTTTAGGGGTATATTCATCACTTGAATTACTAAGATTTCTCCCTTTAATTAATCCATTATCTCCAAAAGTATGATTCATAACTACTAATTTTAATGTTAACTTGTTTTATAGAATCATTAAGTAAGGAAAAATATGATCATCTATTCCATCTCATTTTTCTGCAGTTGTCTAGGGACCTTCACTAGTGTGATTATTGTAATACCTCTAGTGATCTCTTGTCTTATTGGATCATCAACTCATTGTTCCTTCTACTCTTATCACCACATATGTTGTAATAATCTCCAAGTATATTCATATCCCACTATCAATTTAAAATACATCTGGTAGTAAATTTGATATCTCCATGTTCATTTCACTCATACATTCTTCGTACTTTTTGTCCAAATTCATATAAAGTCCAAATACCACATTCACTCGTGTGGTTAGTAGTATTAATTATTATTGTCATTCCTATCCTTCTGTACTACTATTCCTCCTATTGGATTCATTCCTAATCGTTAATACTCGAGATTTAATTCATCATATCCGTCATATATTTTCATATTATCTCCACTTAATTTAGTACTATTCTCCACAGATAAAATTTATACCAACTATTCCATCACTTTCTTATTTATCACTGATTATGGGTACTATTTAAACTTCGTTCAATCTATACCGCTTATTCCCATTTTCTGCTACAGTATATGTAGATTCAAACTTAAGGATTTCCTTTTTCCTAATCTATATTCCCAAATGAAAGTTTTTCTTGTCATTAAAAGTATGATTCTATTCTCAATGGTCATAATAATTGATCCACAATAATTTTACCGAATTCCAATCTTATCTTTCCTTTTATAATTCCAACAAAAATACTGAGATCGAGAATTATCTTTTCTTGTTTCAACAAATAATACTATAAACATAGGAAAATCATCTCTTTTGTCAATCTCCTTAATTGGCAATCAACTTTCTAGTATAATGCCAAAGGCATTCTTGTAAAACTATAGTATATTTGGAAATATAACTGATATTCCTTCTGAAGTGTCATGTTCACTTACCTATAGCTATTAAGTTTCTTCATCAATTCCAGTTCATATGAGGAGGGGAAGAGATATATTTCGTTATCTAGCTAATGTACATTTAATGAGCCTAGAAGCTTGTGGTTTGGCTTCTAGTTAGGGTTGTAATGTCTTTCGACATTAGAAATGAGATTAAGATTTGGTCATTTACATCTTTGTGGACAACATATGCCAAATGATACTTGTAATACATAATATATAGTCTAAATGTCTACGACTTTTAATTTATCAACTTAGTTTATCTACCCAGGTTCTACCCAATCTCACATTTGGTAGGTTGCTCCTATCTCTGACAACCTAGAGCTCTGATACCACTTCTGTCACGACTCTAAAATGCGGGCCAAACAGGATTTATCTAAAGCCATCATATCACGTTGTGCACCCGTAATATGAGAGCTGTCTTGTATGTCAGAGTGTACAAGACTGAGAATCGTTATCCCCCACCAAATAGTGAAATTGGGTTTCCAAACTACAACAACAAAATTCAACATTCATCTAATTTACATTCAATTTAATATCCTCACTTTTCTATCGCAATAGAGTTGTGGAGAAGCTCTTCACACATTCCTAGCCCAATCCCAGCTAGTATTATTCCTGCACAAAAACTGTTGGGGGGAGCGAACCACGGCTTAGTGAGTTCATTCCTCACTACTACTGGTCACGCAAGTTATCAAACATTAATTATACACTCATGCAAATCTATCTACAACACATATGAATGCATACGTGATGAATGCAAGCAATACATCTATGGGGTCCGGAACCATAGACGATGTAGATTACCTGTCTACATTTCAGTTGTCTCCCATACTTACCCGCATGGGACACCTCGCCTTATACCCGTACGAGGCTGCCTGGTGGTAGCGTCCATCCAGACTCACCCAATGCTTAACCGCCATTGGTAACAACAAATATTCCCCAACGTGTTCACGTGATTAACGCTGGTTAATATTTAAATATATATAATGCCAATTTAATGGCCATTCTTACAATCCATCACCAATCTATGGTGAATCTCGCAAGTAGACCCCGACTCGGGTAACATCTACTTCCAATACAAACCATCACCTATTAAAGGTGAATCCGGCGGATAGACCCCAATCCAGGTAACATCTATCGCCACGTGACCAGTGGACCCCAACTCAGGCAACATCCACTGTCACAACAATACTCAGAAATGTCCCATGTTTATCTCATAAACTCTTTAGCATAAATACTTCCTTTTCAAAGATATAAAAGCAACCCGGAATATTCCAAGTCGATTTCTTTAAAATACATTTCAAATACTTTTGATTCAAATTCGGGACTTTTCCTACAAGGAGAGCAAGCACATCGACGAGTATATCCAATTAGTTTTAGTCGAGTTATTATCTTTATTCATTTTCAGGTATCATGCAGATAATAACACTCACATCAATCAGTCATTCCATGCAAGCGATACAATCAACATAACAGCAAATATAGCAATCACAAGCAATAGTAGATCATCAGAATTCCCTCACCTGTGGTCCTCGCTAAGCTACTGGCAGTCCGGAATTGATCTATTTTCCTATGAAAGGAAATAACAGAGATTTATTATTGGATTATTTCTGTAATAGAAGTCTTATAAATTAAAGGTGTTGATCTCTATCGTCGGATATTAGACTAAGATCGTCATACTGATTACTGTATCGTTAAATAATTTAATTGAATTCTCATAGTGTCTAATTATTTCGTATCAGTATTTGGTATAGTTTTATTAAGGTTTTAATTCTTATAGTAAAAATATTTTTCTATTATTCGTTTTTTATTTATTTATGGATATGTTTTAGTATCTATATCTTTTAAGAATAACAATCGTATTTTAGATAAATCAAATTTATAATATACTTCAGTTTTATTTTTGTTGTAAAACAAGCTAAGTGTAATACTATAATATTGTTAGTAATATTAGTATTGAAAAATCAATATCAGTATTAGTATTAAATACAAGTATAATAATAACAACAATTTTTAGATAGTTAGTAAATAATACCATTAGTGACAAAAATAGAGTTGATGATATTATAAATATAGTGACTTTATCGTAAAATAACAATATTAATAACTCTAATGAAAATATTAATAATACGGAATACTATAAAACAATAGTAATAATAATAGTACTAGTCATAACTATATTAATAGAAATAACAGTAATATTGATATAGGTTTAAAAGTGAAACAGAGTGAATTTCTATTTGTGATTTCTTATTCGTTTTAAATCCGATTTCGTTGTATAATTAGTTGATTTAGTAGTACCAAGAGTACTTTATAATGGGAAATTATTTTCAAGGAAAGGCATTGTATAATTTTTAAATTTGAAAAACATGCATTGGTTTCAAGTGAATCCTAACAATTGTAGTCAAAACTTGTTTTGATCATATCTAACTCATTTCTAATTCGTTTTCGACGAATAAATAGTCGTTTCATAGTATTTTCCGAGTACAATCCATTAGTGGTCTTAGTTTTATCAAACAAGGTCATAAGGGGCGAAAGGATAAGAACAGCCCGTTCTGTTCGTGTAATTCTGGCAGCTTGACTTCGTTTTGTTTTTGCAATATCTAATTCGTTTCTTATCCGTTTTTAACAAATAAATAGTCGATTTCATAGGATTTTTCGTGTTCTTTCCATTGATGGGGTCATTTTTGGGTTATAACAAACAAATCAATACAGTTATTCAATCTTCCTAAGGATACACATGAGTAATCTAAAGTTCAACTTAATTTGTTTGTGTAAGTGTGGTTTTGGTTTTCCTTTATTGGATTTGAATTCTATACTTAAAATCTTCAAGTTGTTGTATTTATATATTAAATAGTCTAAATATCATCAATATACTACTAGCTTGATTTTGATAATTTTCTAAGATAAATTCCTAAAGAGCAAACATAATGAATATTTGAAATTGATATGGTTCTTACCTTTGTTAGACAATAGATGGGGTCTAGTTCTTCCTTCTCGATGAAAGTATGATCTAAAGAGTATAGTAGAAGGATGAGTAACAACAAAAATTAATCTAGCTAAACTAGTATATGTATGTACATATTCTTACCTTTTATATTGACACTTGAATATATGATGTACCAAAGGCTATTCAACTTGGTTTTTGGTGTTGTTTGGAATAGCTAAAGTGGGGTTTTGATTGTGGTTGATGAGTGTTGATGCTTGGATAGTGCTATAGGATCTAAACAAGGGATACACTTTTATTTGTGAAGTGTTGAAACAAGGTTGATCAAGTGAGCATGCATAAGAAGTTTGATAAATTCGTAGTGGCTGTTTTGAGGAATTTTGGATTGTGTTTGGGGAGATTTTGAGCTAATTTAGTGTGTAACTTAAGGCTATATATATGTACTAATGTTTGGCTAAGTTTAGGAGGGTAAAGAGAGTGTTTTGGGCTTAGGAATAACTCACATTTGCAGCTGGAATTTTGGATACGAATTTGACTTGTGTTTTGACAGATTTTTATAGTTGTTTGAAGGATATTCATGGGTTGTTTTGTGCTAATAAAGTAAGGCTATTAAATAGTGGTTTATTTGGTGTATTTGTAGTACAAGTTGGTTGAGAAAAATCAGAGCAATTGAAGGACTTATAGATCATGTTCCAGCAGTTGTTCTCGGGTAGAATTGTAATGTGAATTTGAGGACGAATTTGGATGAATTTTGTGGAATTTGTGGCTGATCTCAGGGGAATTAAATGTGTTTGTTTGGTAGTTAATTAAGGTTGTTTAGTGTGTAAAATAGGGGCTCAAGTTACAAGAAAATCGGATCAAAATTCGTGTAAAAACAGAAGCTAAATTCCAAGTTTTCTGCTGCAATTCTTGGTTGATTCCTTCTTGCTGCAGCTGTTTTGGGGAGTTGTTTTGGTTGTATATTTGAGTTAAAATTCTTAACATTTAATGTTGATTTTATGTGGAGTTTTTGTATTGGATCATATGTTATTTTCATTTAGAATTTGTGTGTTGAATTTGGACAAGCTTAGACGTTAATTTGTTTGGAAGTTGCAGCCGAAATTTCAGACCTTGCTCCACGGGAATTCAAGCTCTAATTGCGGCTGGAATTCAACTTGTGTTGAATTGAAATTTCATGGCATTGAATGTTGACCTTAGGTGGAGTGTTTTGATTGAATGAATTGTCCTTTTCAAGTTGAATATTGAGGTTAAAATTGGTGGCAAAGTGGAACATGCGTAAGGAACCCCTGCACCCGAGAAATTCTTATGTTGTACTGTCCCCTGTTCAACTTGATTTCCTATGTGAAAAATATTTCGATGTGATCCTCCTCTATTTTAAATTTTCAATTCCACTTGACTTCTGTTTCCAACTTGGAGTATGAAACAACGTGCAGTAGTTCTGGTTTGTGAATTCCATTGCAGCGGCCGAAAGCTTTTAATTCCACTGCACCTGAAGACAGCCTTCACGTGAAGATTGGAAAGTTGGACTTCAATTGGTCTCCTTGTTCGGAATTTGAATTTCCATCGTGAAAGACTTTGCTTCCTCTGTTTCTATTCCTTCTCTTTATTATTATTTACTACATATAATAAATTAAAATATTATATTCCATATCATATAATATATATATAAATGTATGTTTATAACACTTAAAGTTTTATTCAAATAAAATTAGCTTAGTTTCTATAAAATCTCTAGATTGTTTATACATTCAATTTTTTTTTTAAAGTTTACACGATTAATTACTTTTAGTATTTTAATTTACGCGATTAAATTTTTGAAGTTCAATTAATTAAATTAGGAACCGAGTCCTAATAGATTCACAATTTCTTAACAAGTCTGACAGCGGGTTTGAAATTTTAATTTTTGATCTAGATTAATATTATTGATCAGTATTAGTATCTATTACGTATTCTTAGTAAATCCTCTTTAAATTATGGTTCTATACCGATAAGCTTTATTATTAAACTGTATCTTATCGGTTTTGGAAACTTAGAGATACTTCTAATTATATCTTGAACCATCAATTCAAGATACGAAATCTCGTTTTTTGGTATCTATTAAGGTCAAAGAAATTTTTATTCCAGTTTTTCAAGATACGAATGGGTTTATTATAATTCATAGATCTATTCTAAGATTTTTATTGAATCATATATTTGATATTAGTTTCACATTTGCCAATTTGTTCATTTGCTAGTTATGAAAATTATTAAAGGTTATGTTGGCAATTTCAGATTTCAATTTCTAAAATCTGTAAATCGTTTAATTAGAATTATTGGTGTAAGTTAAATATTTATTTAAGAGCTAGATTCTTAGATATACCAAACATTATGTTTTACTGTATTAGAGTTATTTACACTAATTTGTTATTAGCAATATATTTTTATCTAGGCTACTCAATATTATTAATAGATTAGTAGTAGTTTGAATACTATTATTCATTATTTAACAAGCATATAATTTATTCCCGAAGTATTGAGCTTAAAGAATTCAGTAATTTTATATGAACATGGTTTATCGTCGTTTTAAACTATTCGAGACCATAGAAGTTGCAGTTTTGTATTTCAAAATATTTTATTGGTAACGGTTCTAATATTTCTATCTATAATCAAATTCATTCTTTGACATTTTTAAATCGAGAAAAATTGGGAATGATTTTTACTACTCGTTCCAATTATTCAATATAAATCTATATTACATTTTTAGTTTTTGTTATAATTAGATTACGAAAAATTTGGGGGATTACAGTGGTCGTATAGGTTGTCGTGAGCATACACATATAAGGGTCCTATAGGGATCCATACTCTAAAATCTGGAGGGGTTCGGTTTACTCCACCCTTCAAAATAAATGTAGCTTCTCTAGTCATGGGCTCATGACCATAATCAACCATAATCCTCTCCAAAGTATAAAATTGTCTCCAATTTTGTCCAACTCCTCCTCCCCATGGGATCATACCTCAATCGATCAACTACAACAGCCCATCTTGTGTATCTCAATCCATCCTTCCATAGTTTGAACATTTCCCCTATAGTCCGGGGATGTCTGGCTAGGGCAAAGTGTCGAGCCTGAATTTTGAAAATCATTCGGTTTATTTCTTTTAACCCGATTCACATTAAACCCTAACCCATTTAACATGAATCCTCGACTAGGTATTAAAAGAAATTTAATTTTGAAAATATTTTGGAGTCGCCAATCGATAAAAATCGGAAAAAACGAAAAGTTAGGATTAATGGGTCGGTTAATCCTAACTTAGCCACTAGTCTGGAGAAAATTTGATTTTAAAACCAAACTTTTTAAAAAAATACCAGATATCTGAGTCCGGTGGCTAACCTATTAAAACCTAAGCGGTTACCACTTTAAGTTTAAAATTTAGAATTATCCTTTTCTAAAACTTGCAAAAAGAATACATCAAAAAAAATAATAACAATATTAACAAGTCAGAAATCATTTTTAATAATTTTCTATTTAATTTTTAGAAAACATATAACATTTACAAAGAAAAGCAAAACATTCAAAGATTATATATATATATATATAAAAACTTATAATTACATCCAGAAATAATCGCAAAAGTTAAATATTTATAAAGAAAAATTAATAAGAAAATAATTATCAAATACATTTTTACCATATTTAAATTTTTAGAAAAATAACAAACTAATAGTATTTAAACTTATAATATCTAATTAACTAAATAATAAACAAAATAAATAAATAAATAATTTTTATTTTTGATGTCGCCCCGAAGGCGCCTACGTACTTGCTATTCGAGATCAGACAAAACGTAGTTCTTTTATAAAGAACTTAGTTTGTTGATCAATTTTATATTTTTAAAATATTCTCACTTTAAGTTCATTAAATTTTGAATTTTTATGAAAACCAATTTTGATGATCCTATGATCTAATCAATTGATTTTTCATTTCATAAAAAATATATTTTTCTAAGTTCAAAAATCATTTTTCTAAAAAAAATCAATTTATGATAATTCATGGCTAATTTAATGCCACATGAAAATTAATTTTGATTAAACAATATTAAATATTTTCATAGTAAATTTATGAAAACATTTTTGAACAACTTTAATTATTTTCAAAGTTAATTTATGAAAATAATTTTGAAAACTTTGAGTATTATCTTCATAGAAAATTTATAAAGATAATTTTGATAAAAAATTGATTAATATCTTCATGGTAAATTTATGAAAATAAATTTTGATAAAAAACTTGATCAATATAATGATTTTTTAAAAAAATAATTTTTATCATTATTATTCAAAAACAATTTTGGTTTAAAAAAATCTATTTACAATTTATTATTTTTCAAAATTAAATAATCATCACATATGTACAGAACATATTCAAAATATATCATAACAGAATTAAAATACAAAAACAAAACATCTCATGCATCAAATATATATTTAAAGATTAATTCATATGCAAATAAATATTCATAAAATATTCAAAAATATCAAAAATTGTTAAAACATGTAAATTTACATTAAAAATAATTATTCTAATTTTTCTGGATTTTTCTGAATTTTTCTGGATTTTTTTATGAATTTTTATTAATTTTTCCTATTTTTTCCTATTTTCCGAAATTAAATATATAATAAATAAAAAATTTAATAATACAGACTAACCTGGACCGTTGGATGAAGCGGAGGAGATCTGGAGCGTCTGATCTGTGGACTGATCCTGACCGTTTGATCCTCTGACCTTCAATCTGGCGCGTTGGATTATTTGATCAAATCTGGGCCGTCTGATCTGAATGATCAAATCTGGAGCGTTGGATCTGCTGACTGTTGACCGACGACCGTTGACCGACGTTGACCGATGACCGACCGAGTTGGATTCGGATTTCGGGTCGGATCTCGGAGCTCCGTCGGGTGAAGAAGAGATGACGGTGGTTTCAAAGCGTTCCTCGGACGATTCTGGTGGTCCTCGATCCCAGAAACCTTGTCGGCCCGACGTGAATGGAGGAGCCGCGTCTGCTGGTGGTGGTGGTTCACTCCCAGAACCACCAGAAGTGGTGGTTCGTGCGGTGGTTGACGGCGGCAAGGGTTAAAAAAAATTTCCAAAAATTTGCAGAACTTCCAATTGCAAATTCGAGCAAATCTAAGTACTATAATCAATCAAAAACACTTCCTAAATGATCCTAACACTCTTTAATTGGATCGAAATCCTCCGATCACTTCGAATTTGCAATTTTTGCAATTCGAACACTTTCTCCTCTATTTTCAGATCTCGATCTTATAGTGTGAATTTTGCGAAATTGAATTATGCTTTCTGCTTGTGGGGTGATCCATTTATAGAGTTCGAATCAATTTGTCGTTTTGAAGCTTTGTAATGGTTCAATTTTTGAATCACGAATCGTTATATTTTTTCAAATAAAAACGATTCAAAATTAGGACTCGATTCGTGATTGTTGGTTCAAATTGATCACGAATCTTGTGTTTACAAATCATGACTCCTGGATTAAGTGTATTTAATTTGATCAATTGATACAATTCGGCCAATTTTGAAATTTGAAAAATCATGTCCATTCGAATTTTTTTTTCAATTTTCATAACTCAATTAATGTGCCTTTTGGGATGAAATAATGCATGAATTGTGTATAGATGTGATGTATCCCATGCCTAGTTTGTGTCTGTATAGTTAATTTCGAAAAAACATAAAGATTCGTTGATCAAATGGTGTCTCAAAGTGGATGAACCGATGTGTCTTTTGGGAAAAAAAAATTGAACAAAAGAGGCAAAATCTGCCTTGGGTTAGGATCGAACTCGGGTCCCTTTGCTCTTGTGTCCATGGTTTGAACCATTAGGCCGTTGGCCTGTGCCTTGGTCATATAGTTAAACCACTAGTACTTAAGGCTAATAAAATATATGTTATATTGAGCTCAAATAATTATTTATTTTAATTTTTTCCTACATATATTTTATTTACATTACTATTATTCATTTAATTATTTATATACTTATTTTATTCCTCTATTTTTTTATTTTTCTATTTTCTATATTCTCTCTTTTTTATTATACTATATTTATTATTTATTATTATGAACTCAACATGACATTAATTTATTGTAAACTTAAGCCTATTTTTTTAATTGGGTAAAATTGGGTGTCTACAGCTACCCCTCTTTGTGGTAAAGTTTGAATAAAACTTTTGGCACAAAGACAAAAGGATAGCCAATTTTTGCTTAATTTTTCCTGCCAACAAAGATATAATTTTTTATCCTGAAAGGATGAATTCTATATTGGACACCGTGCTAAACCATCTGTCGAGTTTAGACTTTGATATTTGCTAGGTCAACTGTCGGACCTAGGCTTAGAAAATTGATAGACCATCTGTATGGCCTAGTTTTAGAAAAATGATAGCCATCTGTCGGGCCTAGACAAAAAAAACTGATAGACCTTCTGTCGGGTCTAGATTTTAGAATAATGATAGGCCATCTGTCGGGCCTAGACTAAAAAAAAAACTGATAGACCGTCTGTCGGGTCTAGATTTTAGAATAATGATAGGTCATCTATCGGACCTATGGGCTTTGGTTTGGTCATTTGCCGGACCTATGGGCTTTGGTTTGGTCATTTGCCGGACCTATGGGCTTTAGTTTGGTCATTTGCCGACCTATGGGCTTTAGTTTGGTCATTTGCCGGACCTATGGGCTTTAATTTGCTGGGGATTTTTGAAACCTTAAGATTTGGTTTCTTGATCCATTTGGGAATTCTTGATCTTCTAGGAAACATGATCTTCTGGAAACTTGATCTTCTGATCCACTTGGGGATTTTTATTTTCTTGGAAACTTAACTTTCTGATCCACTTGAGGAAACTTGATCTTCTTGATTCTTTTGAGGAAACTTGATCTTTTTGATTCACTTAAGGAAACTTGATCTTCTTGATTCTTTTGAGGAAACTTGATCTTTTTGATTCACTTAAGGAAACTTGATCTTCTTGATCCACTTAAGGAAACTTGATCTTCTTGATCCATTTGAGGAAACTTGATCTTCTTGATCTACTTAAGGAAATATCTTTCTTGATCTATTTGGGGGAATCTTGATTTTCTCAGAAACTTGACTTATTGATTCATTTGGGAAAACTTTGGGTTGAGGACATGACAATTTGGTCCCTCATAATTTGGTGCGAATTGACTTGACTGATAACCATAATTCTTAAAGGCAGGATGACGCTCATTTGCAGGTGATCCTAATTCTCAAAACAGTACGTCGCCTTCTCGAGCAGTGATCCTAATTTTTCAAACAGTAGGACAACGCTCCTTGAGCAAGTGATCCTAATTTCTCAAACGAAGGACGACGCTCTTTCGAGCAGGTGACCCTATAATGAACTTAAAAAACTTCCTGGAGACTTATAGCTTAAAAATTGGGCTAATTTGGAAACTTTTCTTTCTTTTTCACTTTAAATCTACTGGGGATTATTTAGCCAGAAAAAATAATCTCACAAACTTGGTTGAAGAATTTGTTTGAGAAAGCAGTGAATTTACTTTCTTTCTTGGAAATTTGATTGACTTGGTTCAGAAAGCAATGAATTTGCTATTTCTTTAAAAACTTATATTGACAAACTTAGTTGAGAAAGCAACGAGTTTGCTATTTCTTTGAAAAACTTGGATTAACAAACTTAGACAAGAAAGCAACGATTTTGCTATTTCTTTGAAAAACTTGGATTAACAAACTTAGACAAGAAAGCAACGATTTTGCTATTTCTTTGATTGAAAAACTTGTTGAGAAAGCAACGATTTGCTATTTCTTTTGATTGAAAAACTTGAGAAAGCAACGATTGCTATTTCTTTTGATTGAAAAACTTGATTGAGAAAGCAACGATTTGCTATTTCTTTTGATTGAAAAACTTGATTAGAAAGCAACATTTGCTATTTCTTTTGATTGAAAAACTTGATTAAGAAAGCAACAATTTGCTATTTCTTTTGAAAAACTTGATTAAGAAAGCAACAATTTGCTATTTCTTTTGATTGAAAAACTTATTAAGAAAGCACAATTTGCTATTTCTTTTGAAAAACTTGATTAAGAAAGCAACAATTTGCTATTTCTTTGATTGAAAAACTTGATTAAGAAAGCAACAATTTGCTATTTCTTTTAAAAAACTTGGTTTGAGAGAGTCAGTTGAAAAAGTGGTCCTGAAAAACCTAACTTCCTTCTCCTTTTTTAGCTTTAATTGGGAAAGTGATGAACTTACAATCCCTACTTTTCTCATAAATGTCTTTTTTTTTTTCATCATCAAAGATTTGAACCAAAGGTAATTTTTATATATTTTTGAAAAATTCTTCTTTTTCTTTTACTTTCAAAGAAAGTTACCAACAGGTAAAAATGAATTGTGTTTGCCCATTGATCATTCACTTTAGTTCAGCCACAGGCTTGACCATTAAACCACTAAAGGTTTCTTATTGAAAAATTTTAATCATTGGGGCAAAAAATTGTACTTTTGGGACTTCAATTCATATTTGGGGCATTGTTTTCAATTTTGGGGCAAATAATTGCTACACTTGAGGCAGATATTTTTCAAATTGGGACAAGTAAATTTTATGCCCCTGTGGACTATTTTTATACCAAGATTGGTTATCTCATTTTGATTGCCTAGTCAAAGAGGACTTCCTCACACTCTCTTAGGCTCATTTTCACTTCTGGCTCGGATTCCAAAAATTATGGTCCGTCTTGCAAGTAATACACATTGGTCAATCTATTAGGTCTTCTTTGTACTGTAATGTGGGCTTTTGGTTATCGGCTTTAATGAAAAGGGATATTTCATAAGGCTTTTTACTGAAAAATTTTCAACATATCCCGGGTTTACAAGTCAAGAACCCTTAAGGAAAACTTGATGATGCACTTGCCCCTAGTTTCAAGGGTATTAATAAATCAACTCCTTTGATCCAAAAAGTCTCCAAAGGGTGGAATTTGTGGGTGGGGCTTGAATTTTGATGATTTTGAACTATGTGTTTGTGTTTGCAAATCATTGATTTTGATCACCTTGTTTGCTTTTTTTTTTTTCTTGATCTCTTTTTTCCTTTATCTTTTTGTTGATCTTCCTCTTGATTTTCCTTGTCTTTTTCTTTTCTTGTTTTTTCTTCTTTTTTTTTTCTCTTTTTGCATTCTTTTCTTTCTCTCTTTTTTCATTCTTTTCTTTCTCTCTTTTTTCATTTTCATTGCCCTTTTGGGAGACGAATTCAAGGTGATTTATTCTTTTATAGCTCAAAGTGTATTTGCTGTGTATGGTTTGAAATGAAGACTCTTTTTCCTTTCATAGGAAATGATTTATTTGTGTCAATTGACTATACTTGAATTGATGCGACTAGGTCAAGTGCATATAAGTTATTCCTTTTTCTCCTTAATAATGACCCTAACCTCCAAATTGCCCCATTGTGGGGTGCCCCAATGCGGGGTGGTTCTTGACAGGGTTTATTTTTAAGATACTTCCTTAATAGGCTCAAATGGGTCAACAAAGGGGATAAATGTGTTTAGGATTTTGAAATGAATGCCTAATTTCATTTTGACTCATGTACTAAATTCAAGACAGACCTCCTTTAAGGAATGAGTCCACCTTATCTCTCACAATTCACTCCTCTCTCGAGTGTGTGTAGGGTTGGTGTTTGGGATTAAGTTTGCCTCTTTTCATCCTTGGCAATTTTTTTATGAGATATTTCTCTTGGCTTTCAATCATCCATTTTTTATTGCCTCAAGATATTTAACTAAATGCCCCATTTGGGTAAATCAAATGCCCCTTAATTGGTAAAGTCCTTTTGGTTGTCCCTAATTTTGATTTTAGTTGCCTTTTGCTGAAAGTGAATGATCATTGGGGTAACAATTTTTGAAATATTTTTTCCTGTTGGCAATTTTCTTTTTTTTCTTTATTTATAAATTTTTTTTTTGAAAACTTTTATTCTTTCATCTCTTTTTTTTTTTAACAAATTTGAAAAACTTTTATCTTCTTCCTTTAAAAAAATGGTTATTAACAAAAGAGGTTTGGAAAATGAATGTAAAGTGGAAATTTATTTACAACTCAAAGTTTTTTTTTTTTTTAGGCAAAAATTATCTTACAAGAATAGAGGTAAACAAATGACCCTCTTCCCTTTTTTCAAAAATTAATTGGGGCTGATATTTACAAAATGATTGATTTGAGGATAATGGACTACTGATGACAAAAGTAATTTTATATACAAGTCTAACTTTGTTTGGAAAGAACCTACAACTATAGGTATAATTTACACTTTAATGGATATATACAAATCTATTCTACACATTTCATTTTTTAATTAAGGAAATATATACAAATGCAAGAATGCAAATATGCTAGCACACGAATGCAAATGGGGATATTGACCACTAGGATTTTGAAAAATATTTACCGGGTTGTATTTAGAAACAATGATTTAGAAACCTTCATCAAATCCTTTTTATTTATCTAACTATCTTATAGGGCCAAGAATATAACTCCACATTTTTTAAGACTTTGTTGGAATTGATTAAAAACTTTTTGTTTTATTTAATTGATTTTTTTTTAATAAATGATACAACTCCATTTTTTTTTTAAAAAATTTGGTCAAATCCCAAGTTGATGAATGCATGATTTGGTAAGGTTCTATAGGTTCCCCGGTCTAGCAAATCATAAGGCTAAACCGGAGTGGGAGTCTTTTCTTGATCTAGAGGGTGGAAACCACAGCCCCCGGACCTTACTTCGAACTCCTCGCTTAGGCTCTTAAGACGGCCTGGGTTCGACCGTATCTAGCACACATTGTGTGCATGAATGCAAATGCATATGCGAATGAAATGAACTAATTTAAAATCTAAGTTACAAACATATATACAAAAACACATACAAACAGATAATTATACAATATACAAAAATAAAGGATAAATTTTAAATTTTAAACTTAAGTGGCTAGCCCTCTTTTTTTTAAAAAATAATAAGCGAGTCCCCAGTGGAGTCGCCAAGCTGTCGAGCCTGATTTTGAAAATCATCCGGTTCATTTCTTTTAACCCGATTCACATTAAACCCTAACCCATTTAACATGAATCCTCGACTAGGGATTAAAAGAAATTTAATTTTGAAAATATTTTGGAGTCGCCAACCGATAAAAATCGGAAAAAAATGAAAAGTTAGGATTAATGGGTCGGTTAATCCTAACTTAGCCACTAGTCTGCGGAAAATTTGATTTTAAAACCAAACTTTTAAAAAAATACCAGATATCTGAGTCCGGGGGCTAACCTATTAAAACCTAAGCGGTTACCACTTTAAGTTTAAAATTTAGAATTTATCCTTTTCTAAAAACTTGCAAAAAGAATACATCAAAAAAATAATAACAATATTAATAAGTCAGAAATCATTTTTAATAATTTTCTATTTAATTTTTAGAAAACATATAACATTACAAAGAAAAGCAAAACATTCAAAGATTATATATATATAAAAAACTTATAATACATCCAGAAATAATTGCAAAAGTTAAATATTTATAAAGAAAAATTAATTAATAAGAAATAATATATCAAATACATTTTTACCATATTTAAATTTTTAGAAAAATAACAAACTAATAGTATTTAAACTTATAATATCTAATTAACTAAATAATAAACAAAATAAATAAATAAATAATTTTTATTTTTTAATGTCGCCCCGAAGGTGCCTACGTACTCGCTAATCGAGATCAGACAAAACGTAGTTCTTTTATAAAGAACTTAGTTTGTTGATCAATTTTATATTTTTAAATATTCTCACTTTAAGTTCATTAAATTTTGAATTTTTATGAAAACCAATTTTGATGATCCTATGATCTAATCAATTGATTTTTATTTCATAAAAATATATTTTTCTAAGTTCAAAAATCATTTTTCTAAAAAAATCATTTATGATAATTCATGGCTAATTTAATGCTACATGAAAATCAATTTTGATTAAACAATATTAAATATTTTCATAGTAAATTTATGAAAACATTTTTGAACAACTTTAATTATTTTCAAAGTCAATTTATGAAAATAATTTTGAAAACTTTGAGTATTATCTTCATAGAAAATTTATAAAGATAATTTTGATAAAAACTTGATTAATATTTATAGTAAATTTATGAAGATAATTTTGATAAAAAACTTGATCAATATCATGATTTAAAAAAAAAATTTTTATCATTTTATATTCAACAACAATTTTGGTTTAAAAAATCTATTTACAATTTATTATTTTTCAAAATTAAATAATCATCACATATGTCAGAACATATTCAAAATATATCATAACAAATTAAAATACAAAAACAAAACATCTCATGCATCAAATATATATTTAAAGATCAATTATATGCAAATACATATTCATAAAATATTCAAAAATATCAAAAATTGTTAAAACATGTAAATTTACATTAAAAATAATTATTCTAATTTTTCTGGATTTTTCTGAATTTTTCTGGATTTTTTTATGAATTTTTATTAATTTTTTCCTATTTTCCGAAATTAAATATATAATAAATAAACAATTTAATAATACAGACTAACCTGGACCGTTGGATGAAGCGGAGGAGATCTGGAGCGTCTGATCTGTGGACTGATCCTGACCGTTTGATCCTCTGACCTTCAATCTGGCGCGTTGGATTATTTGATCAAATCTGGGCCGTCTGATCTGAATAATCAAATCTGGAGCGTTGGATCTGCTGACTGTTGACCGACGACCGTTGACCGACGTTAACCGATGACCGACCGGTTGGATTCAGATTTCGGGTCGGATCTCGGAGCTCCGTCGGGTGAAGAAGAGATGACGGTGGTTTCAAAGCGTTCCTCGGACGATTCTGTGGTCCTCGATCCCAGAAACCTTGTCGCCCGACGTGAATGGAGGAGCCGCGTCTGCTGGTGGTGGTGGTTCACTCCCAGAACCACCAGAAGTGGTGGTTCGTGCGGTGGTTGACGGCGGCAAGGGTTAAAAAAAATTTCCAAAAATTTGCAGAACTTCCAATTGCAAATTCGAGCAAATCTAAGTACTATAATCAATCAAAAACACTTCCTAAATGATCCTAACACTCTTTAATTGGATCGAAATCCTCCCGATCACTTCGAATTTGCAATTTTTGCAATTCGAACACTTTCTCCTCTATTTTCAGATCTCGATCTTATAGTGTGAATTTTGCGAAATTGAATTATGCTTTCTGCTTGTGGGGTGATCCTATTTATAGAGTTCGAATCAATTTGTCGTTTTGAAGCTTTGTAATGGTTCAATTTTTGAATCACGAATCGTTATATTTTTTCAAATAAAAACGATTCAAAATTAGGACTCGATTCGTGATTGTTGGTTCAAATTGATCACGAATCTTGTGTTTACAGATCATGACTCCTTGATTAAGTGTATTTAATTTGATCAATTGATACAATTCGGCCAATTTTGAAATTTGAAAAATCATGTCCATTCGAATTTTTTTTCAATTTTCATGACTCAATTAATGTGCCTTTTGGGATGAAATAATGCATGAATTGTGTATAGATGTGTATCCATGCCTAGTTTGTGTCTGTATAGTTTAATTTCGAAAAAACATAAAGATTCGTTGATCAAATGGTGTCTCAAAGTGGATGAACCGATGTGTCTTTTGGGAAAAAAAAATTGAACAAAAAGAGGTAAAATCTGCCTTGGGTTAGGATCGAACTCGGGTCCCTTTGCTCTTGTGTCCATGGTTTGAACCGTTAGGCCGTTGGCCTGTACCTTGGTCATATAGTTAAACCACTAGTACTTAAGGCTAATAAAATATATGTTATATTGAGCTCAAATAATTATTTATTTTAATTTTTTCCTACATATATTTTATTTACATTACTATTATTCATTTAATTATTTTATTATACTTATTTTATTCCTCTATTTTTTTTATTTTTCTATTTTCTATATTCTCTCTTTTTTATTATACTATTATTTATTATTTATTATTATGAACTCAACATGACATTAATTATTGTAAACTTAAGCCTATTTTTTTAATTGGGCAAAAATTGGGTGTCTACACAAAGTCTTCGCACAATTCTCTTAACCTTAACCTGTACTCTACCATCGTCTCATCATTTCTCTTAGTGAAGTTCCTGGCCCGCTCCCTGGTCTCACCCAAGGAGACCCACAACAATATAATACTCCTAATCAGACTTAGCAAGAAAACCTTTTTAACTCCAATTAACCTCTTAGTTAGGTTTCTAAGTCCGGTTTCTTTTAATTCTATTGTCTTGTTTTATAACCTAGGGCTCTGATGCCAACTTAAACTGTCACGCCCTGTAGGGTATCCTAAACGTAACAGCCCGCCACATACTAAATAAGATGCTCGAGTTCCCTACCCGAGCCCTTCGGGAGTCTTAAGTAGATGTAAAGCGTTCCTTTACGACAATAGAATACTTCAACAAATGGAGTTATACAGTTTAATGTGGCATTCATTAGCCATAGGTAATAAATCAAAACGCGTAATTTATAATTTACAAAATCTAAGGGGCATTCCCCCGCAAAATTATAACAAGTCTATTACAGTCATCCAAAGTCCTTAGTTTCCAACGAAAGTCTATACAAAAGAAATGGAGTAAACTTCTATGGGAAACTCCTATCTCCGGTACCTGTGCTGTGGCTTGCCTCGGTCTAAGCCATATAAATTCGTGCTGCAATAGATAAAAATTATGGGGGCGTAAGCTAACTAGCTTAGTGAGTAAGAACTTCCATAGCACAATTATATACAATTCATTCAATCAAGTAATTATTCACGCAAGTGTATGCATCATACAAATGAATTCAACAAACATATGACCAACCGGAAATCATATGTGGATGGATTTACGCCCTCCATCCCGGGTTAGCAGATTAACGAATCCTGCGGTACGACGCCGTTTAAGCTCACGGTCAACTGAACAATAACTCGTTTTATGGATCACGATTAACCAACAGTTTCGTTTTATGGATCACGATTAGCCAACATATTCGTTTTATGGATCACGAAAAACCAACCAATGCTAATGCTCCATCCCCATCGTGATATGAATGAATCAAATTCCAATTGAAGTCGAATATACATTAGTTCAATTCTCTTAGGTGGTCAACAAGTATTCGCAGACATTCCATATGAAATACTAACTAAACATTCAGTAGCTTAGCACCCGGTTTCGATATTCCTTAAGTTTCGTTTCACATAACAATAGCAGACAAATATATAATTCCCATATACCTCATGCATATCCATTTTCATCTTTGCCTACATCACTAGTGCCACTACATTACAATCACAACCATTAATTGAGAGTGGAAGTAAAACTCACTCGGCCATTGGATGCCGGTCTTTCTAGTAATAGTAATCGGGAGGTAGGGTGTCGTCCTGCTCGGGATCACCTACCAAGCAAGAATAATCCTAATGAGATTCTCATTATGTAACTAAATCAAACTATACATCTAAACTAGATGAATTCAGATTTCTCGCTATTTGCGGAAGCTCCGACTTAAAACGGCCATAACTTGGTCATTTTAACTCGGAATTTCACAAATTTTATATCGATCTCTATCTACTTCGAAAGATCTATCTATTTCTAGTATTAATTTCAAGTTTTGAAAATAGTAAGGTCATGGAACAGTGGGATCAGATCTGTTCCGCAAATTCTCCAATTCCGAAAATTTATTTTACTTTTGATAAGAAATGTTCCTAGTTGATGATTCATGCATGAATGGCATATGAATGAATTCCTAACATGAGTATCATGTAATGAACTCCATATATGCATGGTTTTGATGATCTTTGATTATGGACTCTCATGAATTCCTAATTATTATGAATTTCCTTAAATGATTCCCTATAACAAGTCATTATTACCAATCTTGCATCCCTTAATGTTTTTATGATTTTATCCTTAGAGTTTACTTGTTACCTAATTAAAATGAGTTCCCAACATCCATGTTAATCATGACCTTCATTTATGCATAAAATTCCCATTTTCCGTTTGGTAAACATGTTTTTAAACAAGCCCCTTGTAAAAATCCGAATTTTTAAAACTTCATTTTCTTGCATTTTCCTTTTGGGAAATCTTGTTTAATGCATTAAAATTTGAAGCTCCAATATATCTATTATATCAAGACTTCATTTAGCTCATAAAAACATGTCACGCCCAGCGGGTACCCTAAACATGACAGCCCGCCGTACACAATATTAAAACTTAAGAATGACTACCTCAGTCACTCGAAAGCTTCCATATCGGTACAAGGCGTACATTCACAACAAAGGGAGACCGGTGGAGTGATGCATTTTAAGACATTGGCAGGAACATGCAAAATAACACTTAATATTTCATTGAAATAAAAGTCTTACAGCTTCTAAGGGGCATTCCCCCGATAATTCATAATAACATGGTTCTAAATATAACATAACTAAAGCTAGAAGATTTTAGAAGAAATCTACTCTATAACTTCAAAATAGATTGCCTCCAAAAGCTTCTCAAATAAGGATTCTACCCGGGAAATCAAGGTGGTCTCGGGTGCAAAAGATAATCCTACAATATAAAAATTCTATAAGAGTATAAGCATGACTAGCTTAGTGAGATATTCCTTACGCAATAGTACTCATATCAACAATCAAACAAGTTTATTAATCAAGCATATGAATGCAATAATCATATGATCAAACATTACATACGACTATCCGGTTTCGTATGTTTGATGGATTTACCCCTCCATCGGTGGTTAGGGAATGCTTTGAACTGGGTCCCGAACAACCTCCTCAAGCTTGCGCGCGTCTTGGGGTTCCAACGAACCGTACTTGTCACGCCCCATAGGGTACCCTAAACGTAACAGTCCGCCACATGCCATATAAGATTCCCGAATTACCACCTTAATCTTTCGAGAGTCTCATATAGATGTAAGGCGTACCTTTACACAATAGAGTACAAGTCCGAATGGAGATAAAAGCTTAATTTGGCATGCATAGGCAATAGGATATAATTCATGAAATATAAATAAATATTAAAAATTCTAAGGGGCATTCCCCCGCAAAAGAATATTTAACGGTCCATTACAGTCATCCAAGTCTTAGAAGTTTTCTATGGAAGTCTAATACAGAAATTACAACTTCTAGGAAAACTCCTAGCTTCGGTACCTGTTCAGCCGGGTCTCTTCGCCTAAGCCATAAATGTGTAAGTTGCAAAAGGAATGGACTGTAGGGACGTAAGCTAACTAGCTTAGTGAGTGTAATCTCCCACAAAAACATTTATGTCACAACAATTCAATCAAGTTATTAATCAAGCAAGTGTATGCATCAAACACATGAGTTCAATATACATATGACCAACCGGAAATCATATGTGGATGGAATTGCGCCCTCCATCCCGGGTTAGCAGATTAACGAATACTGCGGTACTAACAATATCCTGTTTGTGGATCACGGCTAACCTACGATTATTCGATGTCGTTTATGGTTCACGACTAACCTACGATTATTCGATGTCGTTTATGGTTTACGACTAACCTACGATTATTCGATGTCGTTTATGGTTCACGACTAACCTACGATTATTCGATGTCGTTTATGGTTCACGACTAATCTACGATTATTCGATGTCGTTTATGGTTCACGACTAACCTACAAATGCTCATGCTCCATCCCCTTGTGATATGCACATGTCAATTTATCATTAACTCAAGTAGTTGATTAAGCCAATTTACTTAGGCGATCAATCAATTTATCAGACAATCCATCATAGCTAACTATACAATCAAAGTTTATCACCCAGTTTCGATATTCTTAATTTGTGTTCTCACATCATCAACAATCATATAATTTCCCATTAATCCCCATCATTCATATTCCGTTCAATTGGCCTACATTCTAGTGTACTAATTTACAAGCACATACAATAAATGAATTGGGAAGGAAAACTCACTCCGCCATTGGTACTCCGTTCTTCTAGTAATAATAGTCCGAAGGCAAATAGTCACCATCCACGGGTTCACCTATTCATATAAGAAATACCCTAATAAGTATTCTATCAACTTAAGACACTAAAACTCTAAGGAAACTTAATGAAATCGGAATTCGCGTCATTTCCGAAGTTCCGTTTTAAAATGGCCATAACTTGGTCGTTTTAAGTCGGAATTTCGCAAATTTTATACCGATTTCTATCTACTTCGGAAGAGCTTTCTAAATATGAAGTTTAAATCAAGTTTTGAAAATATCTAAGCCTCGGAATTGAGGGATCAGATCTGTACAGCGGGTTTCTTGATTCCAAAAATGCGGTTTTCATGAATACATTTGAGATTCCCAAGTATAAAATGATACTAAATGCAATGGTAATGATTTTCCCTAACATGAATGTCATGATGTGAACTTTAATGAGTCTATGTTCTCATAACTTTTTAGATTTAATGAATTTTAAAAATAAACTTTCTTAGAAACCAATGGATACCAATGTTTAGTAAGTGAAATTACTACACTTGACCACACCTACATATTACAAGGATTTCTTTTAGAAAAACTCTACTTTGTTTAAGAAATTTTGACCTTATATTAGTTATATCCTAAGGCCTTTATTTCTTTAAATAATCCACATTTATAAACTTTTAAGTTGTCACGCCCCGTAGGGTATTCTAAACGTAAACAGCCCGCCACATACTAAGTAAGACTCCGAGTTCCCTACCCGGGACCTTCGGAGTCTTAAGTAGATGTAAAGCGTTCCTTTACAACAATAGAATACTTCAACAAATGGAGTTAAACAGTTTAACGAGGCATTCATTAGCCATAGAATAAATCAAAACGCATAATTTAAAGTTACAAGATCTAAGGGGCATTCCCCCGCAAAAGAATAACAGTCTATTACAGTCATCCGAGTCTTTAGTTTCCAATGGAAGTCTATACAAAAAGGAATGGATTAAACTTCTATGGGAAACTCCTATCTCCGGTACCTGTGCTGTAGCTTGTCTCGGCCTAAGCCATATAAAATCGTGCTGCAAAAGATAGAAACTATGAGGGCGTAATCTAACTAGCTTAGTGAGTAATAACTTCCATAACGCAATTAAGTATAAGTCATTCAAACAAGTATTTATTCAGGCAAGTGAATGCATCAAACAAATGTTATCATCAAAACATATGACCGTCCGGAAATCATATGTGGATGGACTTACGCCCTCCATCCCGGGTTAGCAGATTAACGAATCTGCGGTACGACGCCGTTTAAGCTCACGGTCAACTAATAATAACTCGTTTTATGGATCACGATTAACCAACAAGTCGTTTTATGGATCACGATTTACCAACAATGCGAATGCTCCACCCCATCATGACATGAATGAATTCAATTTATAGTCGGAGTCGAATAGTCATTAATTCAATTCTTTTAAGTGTCCAACAAGTATTCGCAGACATTCATCATAAGATACTAGTAAAGCAGTCAATATCTTACACCCGGTTTCGATAGACTTTAAGCTCCATTTCACATATCAACAATCAACAACATAAATAATTCCCATATACCCCAGCATGCTTATACAATTTCTTTTATCTTTGCCTACATCACTAGTGCCACTAATTACAATCACATGCATTAATTGAGAATGGAAGTAAACTCACTCGGCCATTGGACGCCAACTTCCTAATAATAGTAGTCGGGAGGTAGAGTGTGTCCTGCTCGGGATCACTATCAAGCAGAATAATCCTATATGAGATTCTCATCATGCAATTAAATCAACTATATATCTAAGACTAGTTGAATTCGGATTTCTCTGCTATTTGCGAAGTCCCGACTTAAAACGGCCATAACTTGGTCATTTTAACTCGGAATTTCGCAAATTTTATATCGATTTCATCTACTTCGAAAGATCTATCTATTTTCTAATATTAATTTAAGTTTTGAAAATAGTAAAGGTCACGGAACAGTGGGGGATCAGTTCTGTTCCGCAATTGATCCAATTTTGAAATGTGTTTTGCTCTTGATAAGAAATGTTCCTAGTCGGTGGTTCATGCATGAATGATATAGGAATGATTACTAATGTGCATGCCATGTAATGACTCAATATGTGCATGGTCATGATAATTTTTGTGGTAAAACCCTTATGATCTCCTAAGTGTTAGAAAATCTTGCAAAGGTTATTTCTAGTAGACTATTTTTCCACATTACTCCTTAGGGTTTCTTTGGCTTTAGTCTTGTAGTCCACTTGTTTTCTATCTAAAAATAGTTCCCAAAGTCTATAATAGTCATGGCCTCCATTCATGCATAAAAATTCACATTTTTCATTTGGTAAACATGTTTTTAAATAAGCTATTGTAAAATCCGAATTTTCCAAATTTCCTTTTCTTGCATTTTTCTTAAGGAAAATCTTGTCTAATGCATTAAAAATGAAGCTTCCAATGTATACTTATCTAAGGACTTCATTTAGCTTATAAAACATCCATTTTAGACTTAAATACTAAGTGTTTATTTAGGCATTACCCAAAATTACGAATTTGACTACACATCCAAAGTCAACATTTTTCCTTCTAACTTCACCTCTTGTTTTCCTTATTTTTATTATGCCTAAACTCATCTAAACTCATGAAAATAATTCCTTCAACATGTCTATTACACATACCCTCATTTTTCTTATGAAATATGAGTTTAAAGTTGATTTTGGTAGTTTTAAGGTAGGGTTTCCATTTCATCCGAATTTTCAACTTTTCATATTACAAAGTCCTTCCTTTTTCAATGTTCTTGCCTTCTATATGTGAATATACTATCTAACATCTCTATACATGAACAAGACTTCATTCTTATGATCATCAAAGCATATAAACAAAATGAACCTATGATCATGCATGTACATGAAGTTGTGAATGTCTAAACCTTAGATCTACTACATATGATATAAAGCATGGATCTCATGGCATGAACAACAATATATGTCAAGATCACTACTTTACATGCATGAACAAGATGAGATCTTAACAAAAACACATCTAAACATTAGATCCATGTCTTGTGATGGCTTGACATTCTTGTTCATGTGTTTCCATGTCCCTAGCATGAGCTCATTGGGATTTAATGAGGAAATACACAAGATATGGTCTTGCCATTACAAGACTAGGAAGAACAAGACTTGAATCAACATACCAAAGGAGTCTTGAGATAAAATGAGAAGAAACAAAGTTGAAATGCAAGGGAATGGGGGAGGGAGTGCTCGGCAATTGAGAGGAGAAGAAGAGAGGTTTTGATCCTTTTTCAAAGTTAAAATGAAAGAAATGAAGAGAGAGAGAGAACATTTAGTATATATATCAAGTAATTAGGGTTTAGCTTTATAAATGGAGTAAAAATAATTAAATGAGAGGGAAATAAGGGAGGGGGGCGCCGGCCTCATGTGTGTGTGTGTGTTTTGAAAAAAAGAAATTTGTAATTTAGTAAATGAAAATGTAATAAATGTAATAATTATTTAAGAGACAAAATTTCTTGGAAAAGAAAATTGAAATGAGTAGTTGTAAGGATGTAAGAATAGGGTATGGGTAGTGTGTAGTGTAGGTTGTACTTGTGAATAGTAGACAAGACATCTACTTTACCGGTTGTTCCGAAAACACGGGAAAAGCTATAACTGTAATTTTATAGCTCGGAAAATTATGAAATTGATATTTTTGGAATCCTTATAAAATTACGGTTCTAATGAATATTCCGGAACATTTTTCTGAATCCGTGGCCCGGGGCACGCTTTTCCGTAATTGGGCTCGGGAAGGCCCGGAATTGAAAAATTCCCGAATTTAAAACTTTCAAAGGTTTGAAATGTACTTTGGAACAATAATTCAAATTCATTTACTTATAATATTTATTTTACTATGAAACCGAAGGAAAGCCGGATTTAGGGTTCCTAGGCTTCATTCACTAAACTCAACTGATCGGATTAGGGTTTCGCTTCCAACTCCTGGGGTTTTCTAGCTACTGAGAATTCCGGGGTTTACAACCTCCCCACCTTAAATAAAGTTTTGTCCTCAAAACGGAACTGACGTACCTTGTCCTTCAAATATCTCGGGGTACTTTCTCCGGATTTCATCTTCCGCTTCCCAGGTTGCTTCTTCAAAGGCATGATTCCTCCATAACACTTTCACGTAGTGAATGTCTTTGTTTCGTAGCCTTTGAGTTTTCTTATCCAATATCTTTACTGGGTGTTCTTCATATGTCAGGTTTTCCTTCAACTGGATTGGTTCCAATTCCAGAATCCTTCTGGGTCGGCAACATATCTCCTCAAAACTGACACATGGAAACATTGTGAATCCCGGACAAATTAGGTGGTAGGGCTAGCCGATACGCCAGGTCTCCGACTCTTTCTAAGATCTCAAAAGGTCCAATGTATCTCGGGCTTAACTTCCCTTGTGTACGCATCCTCTTGATACTTTTAATCGGGTTTATCTTCAGGTACACATGATCACCCACTTTAAATTCAAGCTCTCCTTTTCAAGTCTGCCCAGCTCTTTTGTCGATCCTGGGCTTCCTTCATTTTCCGCTGAATCAACCTCACTTTATCCGCGGCTTCCTGTACCAATTCCGGCCCAATTGCTACCTTTTCCACTCATCCCAAAACAAAGGGGACCTACAACGCCGTCCATACAAAGCTTCATACGGAGGCATCTGGATAGTGGAGTGATAGCTGTTATTATAGGCAAACTCGATTAGGTGTACATGACTATCCCAATTCCCTTTGAATTCCAGGGCACACGCCCTTAACATGTCTTCTAGGGTTTGGATCGTCCGCTCAGACTGTCCGTCGGTCTGAGGATGGTAAGCCGTACTGAAATGCAATTTAGTACCCAAGCTCTTCTGCAAGCTCGTCCAAAACTTGGACACAAATCTCGGGTCTCTATCTGAGATGATCCCTGCAGGTATGCCATGTAATCTTACGATCTCTCTGATATAAATCTTGGCTAACCTTTCCATTGAATAGGTCATATTTATGGGTAGGAAATGCGCCGACTTAGTTAACCGATCCACTATTACCCATATTGCATCACAACCCGATGGAGTCTTGGGAAAGCCACAAACAAAATCCATGGATATTTGATCCCACTTCCATTCAGGAATGGGTAAGGGCTTTAGCAATCCGCCCGGTCTCTGGTGCTCTACCTTCACCTGTTGGCATACTGCGCACTTCATTACATAATCTGCCACATCTCGCTTCATCCCATTCCACCAATAGCAACTTTTCAAATCTTGGTACATTTTGGTGCCTCCCGGATGCATGGTATACCCGGAGTTATGTGCCTCACTCATTATTTCCTTCTTCAACTCCTCATCCTCTGGTACGCACAGCCTTCCGTTCATCGGATCACGTCTTCCTCATCCACGGCAAAGTCAAGGTACTTTCCCGCTTGGGTTTCCCTTTTTATCTTTTGTATCACTTCGTCATACCTTTGCTTCTTTGATTCTTTCTACGAGGGTTGGTTCCAGCACCAAGTTAGATATCTCAAGCTCAGCACTTCGATCTATGAACTCGATCCTTAATTTCTCAAATTCCTTAATCAACTCCTTCTGGCTTGTAATCAAAGCGGCTACCTCCCCGTGATTCTTCCGACTTAGGGCATCCGCGACTGCATTTACTCTCCCTGGACAGTAATTTATCCCCAGGTCATAATCTTTTATTAATTCCAGCCACCTCCTTTGCCGCATGTTCAACTCCTTCTGTGTGAACAGGTATTTAAGGCTTTTATGATCTGTGTATATCTCACACCGTTGTCCATACAGATAATGTCGCCATAACTTCAAGGCAAAGACAACTGCAGCTAGTCCAAATCATGCGTAGGGTAATTCTGCTCATGCGGTCTCAATTGCCGAGAAGCATACGCAATGACCTTCCGTTCTTGCATCAAGACGCATCCAAGACCATTTCTCGAAGCATCACTATGTACCGTGTAAGACTTTTCCGGATCTGGTAAAACCAAAATCGGTGCCGAGACCAGTCGTCGCTTTAGTTCCTGAAAACTTTGTTCTCTCTTGTCTGTCCAAATGAATTTTTCGTTCTTTTGAGTCAATTGAGTCAGCGGCTTAGCTATCTTTGAAAAATCCTTCACAAATTTGCGATAGTAGCCAGCCAATCCCAAGAAACTCCTTACTTCAGTAACTGTTTGTGGTGGCTTCCAATCCACTATCGCCTTGATCTTTTCGGGATCAACTGATATCCCATCACCCGTTACCACATGTCCGAGGAAGGATATCCTGTCTAACCAAAAGTCACACTTGGACAGCTTGGCGTACAGCTTGTTATCTCGTAAGGTTTGCAATGCCAAACGGAGATGCTCCTCATGTTGCTCTTTGGTCTTTGAATATATGAGGATGTCGTCTATAAAGACTATCACACATTTATCCAAAAGCGGCTTGTAGACTCTATTCATTAAGTCCATAAATGCAGCCGGTGCATTAGTCAGTCCAAATGACATTACCAGAAACTCGTAGTGCCCATAACGAGTACGAAAAGCTGTCTTAGGCACATCCTCAGGCTTAATCCTTAGCTGATGATACCCCGAACGTAAGTCAATACGTGAGAACACACAAGCTCCTTGCAGCTGGTCAAACAAATCGTCGATTCTTGGCAAGGGATATCGATTTTTGACAGTCACCTTATTCAATTCCCGGTAGTCGATACACAATCTCATCGATCCGTCCTTCTTCTTCACAAAAACGGGTGCGCCCCATGGCGACACACTTGGTCTTATAAATTTCTGGTCCAGAAGTTCTTGTAACTGCGTCTTTAGCTCCTTCAACTCAGCCGGTGCCATCCGGTATGGCGCTTTAGATATCGGTTCGGTATTTGGAGCCAACACAATCTCAAAGTCATCTCTTCTTGGCGGTAATCCCGGCAAAATTTCTGGGAACACATCCAAGTATTCATTCACCACTGGAATATTCTTTTCCTCACGGGTTTCCCCTTCATCCAAGACACCCTCAATCGGTATCATCTCCTCCTCCATCATCAACTCGAACGAGCTTAGATCAAACCTTCTTGGGACTAAGGCCTCTCCCATAAATTCTACTTTTTCTCCCGATTGATCATAAAAACATACAGTCCTCTTTGGCAATCCACTATTGCCTTTACTCTACTTAGCCAATTCATCCCGAGGATAACTTCGTATTTATTCATTTCCAACACAATTAAATCACTTTTGGAGTGGCGACCATGGATTCCAATGGACAGTCTTTTATCAGATCTCGGGTCGACACAACTCCCCGTGGGGGTCTTAATCCTCAAGCTAACCGTGGTTGTGGCTATGGGCAATCCGAGTCGGTTGGCCAAACTATAGGTGATGAACGAGTGGGTCGCTCCCGTGTCAAACAAAGCATAGGCTTCCACGCTATTTACTTGTATGTGTCCTGAGGTCAACAAACACCCATCACATATGAACCTTAAAATATTCTTAAGGCTATCCATAGGGTCTCTACTTCCAGCTTTCCATAATATACAATTTCATTTAAACAATAATCAATTTAAACAACTTAATTTCAACTTAGGAGGGTTTCCGTTACTAACCTGTCACCAGGCCACCATCAGCATTCTCGCTTTGATCCAAAGCTGCCAACTTACTTCCTCATCTTCGTCTTCTTCCACCATCCATTGGCCTTCCAATTGTACAGCCTCATCCCATGCATCGCGGAAGCTGCTCGACTCCGCTCTTGTTACCAGACCTCAAGGGGTTGGTATTACTCGAGGCTCCGAAGGGTCGGGTGGCCACGCTCTTTCGTTGTGAACATTCGGAAGCTAAGTGCCCTTTTCCTTGCAAATGAAGCAAGTTACTGCCAGTTTCTTCGGGCACGTAAAAACCATGTGGCCAGCATCGCCACAAAAATAGCACTTGTTCCTCAACTGCGGGCATTGCCTAGGTGCATGTGTCCCCTTACATTTCCAACATGTGACATTGGTCTTGAACTGGGTCGGCTTGCTGCTAGACTCCTCTTTAAACCCTTGGTACGGCCTGTACCGTTTACCTTTGAACCCTGAGCTCGAGGCATCAAACGGCCTCTTCCCGAATACTCTCTTTTCGGGCTCCTGATACTTCCTTTTCCTAGCCCCTTCAATGACCCGAGCCTTTTCTACCATCTCGGGATAGGTTCTTACTCCGAACTCTTCTAGCTTGATCCGCAGTTCCTCGTCTAGGCCTCCCAGAAATACCTGCTTCTTTAATTCCTCACTATCCCTGAAAGATTCAGGGGCATACTGCAGCAAGTGAACAAACTCAGTTTCATATTGCTCTACTGTTCTCCCTTTCTGCTTTACATGAAGGAAATCCGCACTGTACTTCACCCTCAAGCTAGAGGGAAAATAATTATTCAAGAATTCCCGGCGAAAAGTTTCCCAGGTGGCCGGGGAGGTCAAATTCCTTCTCTTGGAGTCCCACCAGACTCGAGCATTGTATCTTAACATATACGTCCCATATTAGCTGCAAGTAAGGTGGAATCTCGTATGCAGCAAAAGAACGTTCCACTTGAGCCAACCAATCCTCAGCTTCATCCGGCTTGCCGAATGCCCCATCAAAGTACCGGTTGCTCTTAATGAAGTCCGGTAAAGAGCTTCGGTGGGGTCTCCTGTATGGCGGGGGTGGCGGCAACTGCACATTATAGGAATGCTCCTCTTGTGGAGCAGGTGCCTCTGCAGTCATTTCCCGATGATCTGCGGGCGGCGGATGTGGTGCTGAATCCCGAGCACTTGACTGGGTGTGGGTTCTGTACTGGATTTTGATTCTGGATGAAAGTGTTCAGGAGATTGGCCAATTGCCCAATCGCATTCAGTACACATCCCTGTTGGTTTTGGGGTGCTACTCCTTGGGGGTCAGGTTGTTGTATAGCCGGTTGATCGGCTTCATTAGGATTAGACCCTTGTCCTTGGTTCCGAGTTCGTCGGTTTCGTCTGTTTACACAATGTTTAATGGATTTTTAGTACTTTAGGGTTTTTAGGTTTCAAAGGAATAAGATTAATAACAAGCTCAGAAGTTGCGAAATCTGGAATTTAAACTTAGAAGGAAAAAGGAATACATAATCCATAAAGTCATAAGATGAGTCATAATATCAATCCATAAAAGAAAATAAGGAATAATTAAAAGAACCAAAGGGAAATAGAAGAATCCACACATAGTAACCAATTGATATTTCACAACAATAATGCGAATGAGTGAATGCTTATGCAATCTATATGCAGTTAATGTTCTCTTATGTATCATGACTAGAATGCGTACTTTTCACAACCCATTTCTTTAAAACAAAAGTGATCCTTTTCATTTCTTTAGCGAGCCATACAAATATTACATCAACTTTTAGTTCCCAAAATTTGGCTAGCTAAGCTCCCTTCCTATTCTAATCAATTTCCCTATTCCCGAAAACATGACAAAATACAGGGAAAAAGAACAAATAAAATACTAACTATCCTGAAATCCTAAGGCAACTTGGCATCCCGCATTGCCTACTACAAAATAAGAAAGTCAGGACTCCTCTTGGACTTCATGGGTTAGCTAACATCCCAGTCTCTACTCATCACTAGAGTCATCGGAGGTCAGGCTAGGAGGTCATCTCCTGCTGGTAGAACCACATCGTCCTAGCGGGTCGGACTAGAGGCTCTGGATCTTCACTTTCTTCCTCTTCTTCTTCTTCAGTTCCTTGCCCCTCCTGCGGGCTTACTTCTTCCTCCTCACCTCCTACCTCGGGCTCACCTAGTCAGTTCACCTCTACTTCAGGCTCTCTCACAGGCTCTTCTGTCACATTTTCAGCCTCCATAGGCACTGGGGCCTCCGGTTCCACTACTGCTATGTCAAGCACAGGTGGGTTCTCACCCTCCACATACACATCTCTCCATACCCTGGAATCTACCTCGGGTTCTACCCTCCCACTGTCTGGTATGTCCAACATCCGGTTAAAATCCCATATAATTTGATCTGGTTCTGGGTTTACCTGCATTTCTGGTTCAACAGGTGGGGTAGGGGTCCTAGGTATCTCATTTTGTTCCCAGTTCGGATCCTCCTCGGGATCCTCCTCCTCTTCTTCCTCTTCATCCTCTCCAATCACAGGCGCTCCATTCACTGCATACCTATATCAATAGCTGGAGGTGGAGCTACTACTCGGGGGGGGGAAGGATATCTAAATAGATCGCATGCCAGGTGATGTGATTCCATGCATCAGCTAAATTCCAGTCAGGATGATCATATAAGTTATCATGAGCATAAGCATATAAGGGTCCTATGGGGATCCATACCCTAAAATCTGGGGGAGTTCGGGTGCCTCCACCTTTCAAGATAAATGTGGCTTCTGTCGTCATGTGCTCACTCCCGTAATAAACCATGATCCTCTCTAGAGTATAGATTGTCTCTAACTTTGTCCAGCTCCTTCTTCCCATAGGATCATACCTCAATTGATCCATTACTGAAGCCCATCTGGTATATCTCAGCCCATCCTTCCATAACTTGTACATTTCCCCTATGGTCCGGGGATGTTTGGCTAAGGAGAAATCCTCACACAATTCTCTTAGCCTCAGTCTATATTCTACCATCGTTTCATCACTTCTCTTTGTAAAATTCCTGGCCCTCTCCCTGGTCTCACCCAGAGAGACCTACATCAAACAATACTACTAATTAGACTTAGCAAGAAAACGTTTTTAACTCCATTTAACCTATTAATTAGATTTCTAGGTCCGGTTTCTTTTAATTCTATTGTCTTGTTCTATAACCTAGTGCTCTGATACCAACTTAAACTGTCACGCCCCGTAGGGTATTCTAAACGTAACAGCCCGCCACATACTAAGTAAGGCTCTCGAGTTCCCTACCCGAGACCTTCGGAAGTCTTAAGTAGATGTAAAGCGTTCCTTTACAACAATAGAATACTTCAACAAATGGAGTTAAACAGTTTAACGAGGCATTCATTAGCCATAGATAATAAATCAAAACGCATAATTTAAAGTTTACAAGATCTAAGGGGCATTCCCCCGCAAAAGAATAACAGTCTATTACAGTCATCCAGAGTCTTTAGTTTCCAATGGAAGTCTATACAAAAAGGAATGGATTAAACTTCTATGGGAAACTCCTATCTCTGGTACCTGCGCTGTAGCTTGTCTCGGCCTAAGCCATATAAAATCGTGCTGCAAAAGATAGAAACTATGGGGGCGTAAGCTAACTAGCTTAGTGACTAATAACTTCCATAACGCAATTAAGTATAAGTCATTCAAACAAGTATTTATTCAGGCAAGTGAATGCATCAAACAAATGTGATCATCAAACATATGACCGTCCGGAAATCATATGTGGATGGACTTGCGCCCTCCATCCCGGGTTAGCAGATTAATGAATCCTGCGGTACGACGCCTTTTAAGCTCACGGTCAACTAATAATAACTCGTTTTATGGATCACGATTAACCAATAAGTCGTTTTATGGATCACGATTAACCAACAAGTCGTTTTATGGATCACGATTAACCAACAATGCGAATGCTCCACCCCATCGTGACATGAATGAAGTCAATTTATAGTCGGAGTCGAATAGTCATTAATTCAATTCTTTTAAGTGTCCAACAAGTATTCGCAGACATTCATCATAAGATACTAGTAAAGCAGTCAATATCTTAACACCTGGTTTCGATAGACTTTAAGCTCCATTTCACATATCAACAATCAACAACATAAATAATTCCCATATACCCCAGCATGCTTATACAATTTCTTTTATCTTTGCCTACATCACTAGTGCCACTACATTACAATCACATGCATTAATTGAGAATGGAAGTAAACTCACTCGGCCATTGGACGCCAACTTCCTAATAATAGTAGTCGGGAGGTAGAGTGTCGTCCTGCTCGGGATCACCTACCAAGCAAGAATAATCCTAATGAGATTCTCATCATGCAATTAAATCAAACTATATATCTAGACTAGTTGAATTCGGATTTCTCGCTATTTGTGGAAGTCCCGACTTAAAACGGCCATAACTTGGTCATTTTAACTCGGAATTTCGCAAATTTTATATCGATCTTCATCTACTTCGAAAGATCTATCTATTTCTAATATTAAATTTAAGTTTTGAAAATAGTAAGGTCACGGAACAGTGGGATCAGTTCTGTTCCACAATTGATCCAATTTTGAAAATGTGTTTTGCTCTTGATAAGAAAGGTTCCTAGTCGGTGGTTCATGCATGAATGATATAGGAATGATCTACTAATGTGCATGCCATGTAATGAACTCAATATGTGCATGGTCATGATAATTTTTGTGGTAATAAACCCTTATGATCTCCTAAGTGTTAGAAAATCTTGCAAAGGTTATTTCTAGTAGACTATTTTTCCACTTATACTCCTTAGGGTTTCTTTGGCTTTTAGTCTTGTAGTCCACATGTTTTCTATCTAAAAATAAGTTCCCAAATTCTATAATAGTCATGGGCTCCATTCATGCATAAAAATTTCCATTTTTCCTTTGGTAAACATGTTTTCAAATAAGCTACTTGTAAAAATCCGAATTTTCCAAATTTCATTTTCTTGCATTTTTCTTAAGGAAATCTTGTCTAATGTATTAAAAAAGTGAAGCTCCAATGTACTTTATCCGAGGACTTCATTAGCTTATAAAACATCCATTTTAGACTTAAATACTAAGTGTTTATTTAGGCATTACCCAAAATTACGAATTTGACTACACATCAAAGTCAACATTTTTCCTTCTAACTTCACCTCTTGTTTTCTTATTTTTTATTATGCCTAAACTCATCTAAACTCATGAAAATTATTCCTTCAACATGTCTATTACACTACCCTCCATTTTCTTATGAAATATGAGTTTGAAAGTGATTTTGGTAGTTTTCAAGGTAGGGTTTCCATTTCATCCGAATTTTCAATATTTCATTTTTGACAAAATCCTTCCTTTTTCAATGTTTTTGCCTTCTATATATGAATATCCACCATCTAACTTCTCTATATATAAACAAGACTTCATTCTTATGATCATCAAAGCATATAAAGCAAAATGAACCTATGATCATGCATGTACATGAAGTTGTGAATGTCTAAACCTTAGATCTACTACATATGATATATAATGCATGGATCTCATGGCATGAACAACAATATATGTGCAAGATCACTACTTTACATGCATGAACAAGATGAGATCTTAACAAAAACACATCTAAACCTTAGATCCATGTCTTGTGATGGCTTGACATTCTTGTTCTTGTGTTTCCATGTCTCTAACATTAGCTCATTGGGATTTAGTGAGGAAACACACAAGATATGGTCTTGCCATTACAAGAACTAGGAAGAACAAGACTTGAATCACATACCAAAGGAGTCTTGAGATGGAAATGAAGAAGAACAAGTTGAAATTGCAAGGGAATGGGGAGGGAGTGCTCGGCAATTGAGAGGAGGAAGAAGAGAGGTTTTGATCCTTTTTCAAAAGTTAAAATGAAAGAAATGAAGAGAGAGAGAGAACATTTAGTATATGTATCAAGTAAATTAGGGTTTAGCTTTATTAAATGGAGTAAAAATAATTAAATGAGAGGGAATTAGAGGGAGGGGCGCTGGCCTCATGTGTGTGTGTGTGTGTGTGTGTTTTGAAAAAAAAATGAAATTTGTAATTTAGTAAATGAAAATGTAATAAATGTAATAAATGTAATAATTATTTAAGAGACAAAATTTCTTGGAAAAGAAAATTGAAATATGTAGTTGTAAGGATGTAAGAATAGGGTATGGGTAGTGTGTAGTGTAGGTTGTACTTGTGAATAGTAGACAAGACTCTATTTTACCGGTTGTTCCGAAAACACGGGAAAAGCTATAACTATAACTTTTATAGCTCGGAAAATTATGAAATTGATATTTTTGGAATCCTTATAAAATTACGGTTCTAATGAATATTCGCGAACATTTTTCTGAATCCGTGGCCCGGGGCACGCTTTTCCTTAATTGGGCTCGGGAAGGCCCGGAATTGAAAAATTCCCGAATTTAAAACTTTCAAAGGTTTGAAATGTACCTTGGAACAATAATTTGAATTCATTCACTTTATAATATTTATTTTACTATGAAACCGAAGGAAAGCCGGATTTAGGGTTCCTAGGCTTCATTCACTAAACTCAACCTGATCGGATTAGGGTTTTGCTTCCAATTCTCGGGGTTTCCTAGCTACTGGGAATACCGGGGTTTACATAAGTGGGTCTTTTACTATGGGGTTTCCAAAAATCCGAATTTACAAAAGTCCATTTTCAAGTTGGTTCCTTTAGGAAAAATATATTTTGTACTTAAAACTTTAAGTATTTATTATACCTATATCCTAAGGACTTCATTTGTTTAAGAAAATATCATTTTTGAAGTTGGAAAAATAGTGTTTTCTAACCCTACATCCATTATTACGAATTTTGTCTACATGGCTTTTAACTCAAAACTTCTATGGACTTCATTTCATGTTTCCAACATTTTCTTTAGTAAAAACTCATTTAGACTCAAAAGAAACTACTAAACATTATCTATTACCCATAGGCTTCATTTCTCTTATAAAATATGTGTTTAGAAGTTGTTAAAAGTGTTTTTAACCTAGATTTTCAAAGTCATCCGAATTTTCAAAAGTCTTTTTCTTGTAAAGTACTTTTCTTTTTGACTTCATGGACTCATCTATCTATATATCTATATACTAGGAAAGTCATTTACTAAAGACAAAAGTATTTAAGACTATTTATGCACATAAAAACAAAATAATAATGACACCTTAGATGCCTACATGATCATGAGTAATAAGATGATGGATCTACTTTATCAATTGCTTAAATGAGTTTTAAAAACATAAAAACCATATTTTTATAGAAGATCCTTTGTTTAAAAGACTTTTTGATGGATAAAAGTAAAGCTTTTGGTATGAAAGCTTCTTTAAAAGTTAGATCCACTTTGTAATGGTTCGGGATTTTGTTTTGATATCTCATTGTCCCTACTAAAAGATCATGGGGACATGGAGTTGAAATATCCAAAATCACTTAGCCATAACAAAGTTTTATAGTGGGAAGAAGTGGAACTTTACTTACTTGAAGTGGAATGGAGATATAAAGAGAAAATGGAAAGTTGTATGTGTGTGTGTGTGTGTGTGGCTTGAGAGGTTTCGGCCAAGAGAGAAAAGGAGAGGATTTTGGAGCTTTTTACACTTTGTAAAATTTGGAAAGTGAAGAATGAGGAGAGAGAGAGGAAAGATAGCTTATATAGGAAGTGTAATTAGGTTAAATGAAAAAGAAAAAAATTCAAAAGGAGCATGGGAGGGGGGGCTAAATTGGCGCCGGTTTGAAGCATAAGGGGAGGGGGGAAGCTTGCCTTGTCCATCTTGATTTAGCTTGATTTGATTTATATCACTTGTCATGTATTAAAGTAAAGTTGAATGGACAAAAGTTATGGAAGAATGGAAGAGATTTGATTGATGGTAAGAGTTAGATTTGTAGGGTGGCTAATAGGTCGTGTAGGTGGTACTTTTATGAATAGTTGACAAGACAATTTAATTTCCGGTAGTAATGAAACACGAATAAAAAGGCTATAACTGTATTTTTCATAAACCGAAAAATTATGAAAAATATATATTTGAAATCCTTATTTTATTTCGGTTCAAATGAGTACTCATAAGTATATTTTTGAAATTCTAGTTTCGGGGCACGTTTTCCTATAATAGGTCTCGGGATGATCCGGAATTGAAATTTTCTTAAAATCAGATATTTTCTTAGTTTGAAATATAATCAAGAACTATAATCAAAATTAAATTTTCTTAGAAAAGTTTATTAATTGGAAACTGAGGAAAAGCCGGAATTAGGGTTCCTAGTTCTCACTCCAGACTTAAGCTATTCCGGTTTAGGGTTTTGGTTTCCGGTTCTAGGGTTTTCTTGGCTACTTGAAAAACCGGGGTTTACAACCTACCCACCTTAAAAAGAGTTTTGTCCTCAAAACTGAACTGACGTACCTTGATTCTCAAACAACTCAGGGTATTTCCTTCGGATTTCCTCTTCGGCTTCCCAAGTGCTTCCTCAGAAGTGTGGTTTCTCCACAATACTTTAACATATCTAATCTCTTTATTCCGAAGCTTCTGAGTCTTCTTATCCAAGATTTCTACTGGGTGCTCTTCGTAGGTGAGATTTTCCTTTAACCGAATCGGTTCCAACTCCACTATCCGCTCAGGGTCAGGTACATACTTCCTTAACACTGATACGTGGAACACATTATGAACTCCCGACAAATTCGGCGGCAGGCTAGCCGATAGGCCAAATCTCCCACTCTTTCCAAGATCTCAAAAGGTCCAATATACCTTGGGCTTAATTTCCCTTGAGCCCGCATTCTCTTTATGCTCTTGATTGGGTTTATCTTCAAATAGACATGTCGCCTACTTGAAATTCCAGTTCTCTTCTCTTCAGATCAGCCCAACTTTTGTCTGTCTTGAGCCTCTTTCATTTTCTGTTGAATAACCCGGACTTTATCAGCTGCTTCTTGAACCAATTCAGGACCAATAGCTAGCTTTTCCACATCATCCCAAAACAGAGGGGACCTACAACGCCGTCCATATAGGCTTCGTATGGTGGCATCTGAATGGTTGAGTGGTAGCTATTGTTATAGGCAAACTCGATTAGGGGTATATGATTATCCCAACTTCCTTTGAATTCCAATATGCAAGCCCTTAACATGTCCTCAAGGTCTGAATGGTTCGCTCAGACTGTCCATCTGTCTGAGGATGGTAGGCAGTACTGAAATGCAACTTGGTGCCTAGGCTCTTTTGTAGGCTCATCCAGAACTTTGAAACAAACCTTGGATCCCGATCTGAAATGATTCCCCTGGAATACCATGGAGTCGCACAATCCTTGATGTAAATCCTAGCCAATTTGTCCAATGAATAGGTCATATTAATTGGTAGGAAGTGTGCTGACTTCGTCAAACGATCCACTATACCCAGACTGCATCACATCCAGTGGATGTCCTCGGGAATCCACACACAAAGTCCATTGAAATTTGATCCCACTTCCATTCGGGGATAGGTAGTGGCTTTAATAATCCACCTGGCCGTTGATGTTCCACTTTGACTTGCTGACACACGGCGCACTTCATAACATAATCGCCACATCCCTCTTCAATCCATTCCACCAATAGTGGCTTTTTATGTCCTGATACATTTTTGTACCTCCCGGATGCACAGTGTAACCGGAGTTGTGAGCTTCGCTCATGATCTCTTTTCTCAATTCTTCATCTTCCGGTACACATAATCTTCCTTTCATTCTAACCACCTCTTCATCATCCAGGGTAAAGTCACTATACTTCCCTTTGAGCACTTCTTCTTTGATCTTCCTATCGCCTCATCATATCTTTGGGCTTCTTTAATCCTGTCGATCAAAGTGGGTTCCATAACCAAATTTGCTATCTCCACATCGACATCTTGCCCTACGAATTCAATTCTTAACCTTTCGAATTCCTTTATCAGCTCTTTTTGCTCTGTGATTAGGCCTGCCACTTCTCCATAATTCTTTCTGCTCAAGGCGTCAGCCACAGCATTTACCTTTCCCGGGCAGTAATTTATTCCCAAGTCATAGTCCTTGATGAGTTCCAACCACCGTCTCTGCCTCATATTTAACTCCTTTTGTGTGAACAAATATTTGAGACTCTTGTGATCTGTGTACACTTCACACCTTTGCCCATACAAATAATGTCTCCATAACTTCAAGGCAAAAACCACAGCGGCCAATTCCAAATCATGTGTTGGATAGTTCTGCTCATGAGGCCTTAATTGCCTGGAGGCATAGGCAATGACTTTCCCTTCTTGCATCAGTACACAACCGAGGCCATTCCTAGAGGCGTCGCTATGCACTGTGTAGGCTTTTCGGGTCAGGCAATACCAAATTGGAGCTGATACTAAGCGCCGTTTCAACTCTTGGAAACTTTGCTCCCTCTTATCTGTCCATTCGAATTTCTCATTCTTTTGCGTCAGTTGAGTCAAGGTTTGGCAATCTTGGAGAAATCCTTTACAAACTTGCGGTAATAACCAGCCAAACCTAGGAAGCTTCTCACTCGGTTACCGTTTCGGGCTGTTTCCAATCCACTACAGCTTGATCTTTTCGGGTCTACGATATTCCATCTCCCGTCACTACATGTCCAAGAAAAGATTCTATCCAACCAAAAATCACACTTGGATAGCTTGGCGTACAACTTATTTTCTCTAAGGTTTGTAACGCCATCTTAGTGCTCCTCATGTTGTTCTCTGGTTTTGAATAGATCAAAATATCATCTATGAACACGATTACACTTATCCAAGAGTGGTTTGTAATTCGGTTCATAAGGTCCATGAATGCAGCAGGTGCATTGGTTAACCCAAATGGCATACCAAGAATTCAAATGCCCGTACCGTGTACGAAAGGCTGTCTTAGCACATCTTCCGGCTTGATTCTCAATTGGTGATAACCGAGCGCAAATCAATGCGCGAGAACACACTTGCCCCTTGAGCTGTCAAAGAGGTCGTCGATTCTTGGAAGGGGGTATCGATTTTTGATGGTGACTTTATTCAACTCCCGATAATCGATACATAATCTCATAGACCCGTCCTTCTTCTTACAAACAACACCGGTGCGCCCCATGGCGACACGCTGGGTCTTATGAATCCTTGATCCAAAAGCTCCTGTAATTGGGTCTTTAATTCCTTCAATTCCACCGGAGCCATCCGGTATGGTGCCTTTGATATCGGCTCTGTACCTGGAGCTAGAGTGATTTCAAAATCAATCTCTCTTTTGGTGGTAAACCGGGTAAGACTTCAGGAAATACATCCTCAAACTCATTCACCACGGGTATGTCACTCTTTTCTCCTCTTTCCTCTCTAATCCAGGCATCTTCTATTGGCACAATTTCCTCGTCTTCCATCATTAGCTCGAAGGAGCTTAACCCGAAATCTCTTCGCACCATGATCTCTCCAAGGAAGTCTACTCTCTCCTTCCTGTGGTCATCAAAACTTATCATCTTTCTTTGACAGTCCACAATGGCTTTAACCTTACTTAGCCAATTCATCCCAAGGATAACTTCATATTTACTCATCTCCAAGACTATCAAATCGCTTGCTGAGATGTGTCCTTGGATTTCTAGCAAACAATCCTTTATTATCTCTCGAGTCGACACAACACTACCTGTGGGTGTCTTAATCCTTAAGGTTGTGGTTGTCATGGCTATGGGTAGACCAAGCCGCTTAGCCAAGCTGGTAGTGATAAAGGAGTGGGTTGCTCCCGTATCAAACAACACATAAGCTTCATTCCCATTTACTCCTATGCGTCCTGTTACCATAAACATTTATCACTACTTGGTCCTAATCACTCAACAGCTATCTATTCCAGGGTTTCCAGATTTCAACTTTTCCTCTTTCACAGTTTTAAATTTCCTTTTTAAAACTTGCTACGAAAACAAAGAACTTTATCTTAAAAAGGAACTTGTTACTAACCTGTCACTAGGCCGCCATCCACATCGCCGTCTTGGTCCAGCGCGGCCAGCTCCATGCCTTCCTCCTCATCATCCTCGATCATCCATTGGCCTTCAAAGTTATACAGCCGCATCCCATGCATGGCCGAGGCTGCACGGCTTCCACTTCTGCTACCGGACCTTTGGGTGTTATCATTTCCTGGATTCCCGTAAGGCCGGGTAGTCCCACTTTTCCGCTGAGGGCACTCGGAGGTTACATGGCCCTTTTCCTTGCAAAGGTAGCAGGTTATAGTCATCTTCTTTGGGCAAGCATAAACCAGATGACCTGCTTCGCCACAAAAGAAACACTTGTCCTTCAGCTGGGGCATTGCCTTGGGTAGTGGCCTCCTTTGCACTTACAGGAAATGTTGGACTTGGTTTGGTTAAACCTCCCACCAGGATTATCCTTAATACCATGGTAGGGCTTGAATCTTTTCCTCTGTAGCTCGAGCTGGAGGCATCAAAGTGCCTTTTTCCGAACACTCTTTTGTCCGGTTCAGCATACTTTCTCTTCTTGGCCCCTTCAATCAAACGGGCCTTTCGATCACCTCAAGGTAGGTCGCAATCCAGATTCTGTATCTTTACCTTAGGTCCTCATCGAGACCTTCCAGGAATACTTGTTTCTGCAGCTCCTCACTATTTTTGTATGACTCAGGAGCATACTGCAGTAGGTGATTGAATTCTGTTTCGTACTGCTCAATCGTTCTGCCTCTTTGTCTCACATGCAGGAAATCTGCACTGTACCTTACTCGGAGGCTGGCGGGGAAATAGTTCTCTAGGAACTCTCTACGAAAGGTCTCCCAGCTAACTGGGGTGCCAAACTCCTTCGTTTCGATTCCCACCATACACGTGCATTATCTTAACATGTATGTGCCGTACTCCAATCGGAGTGTGGTGGGGTCTCGTATGCTGCAAATGAGCGCTCAATTTGAGCCAACCAATCTTGCCTCATCGGGCTTTCCAAACGCCCCATCAAAGTAGCGGTTGCTCTTTATAAAATCAGGGAGGGAACTCCTCTGGTAACCTCTTGCGGTGGAGGGGGTGGATAACGAGCATTAATGATTGCTCCTCTGGTGGCATGGGAAACTCCTCTTGCATTCTCCTGTATGGAGGGGGTGGTGGAGGTGGTGGCAAAGATGCAGAACCCCTTAGACTTGGTTCGGGATTTTGGGGTTGGTTCTGGTTTTGGTTCTGGATGAATGCAGCAAACATATTTGTCAAATTCCCGATTGCATTCATCATGCTGCCTGGGGTGGGCTGAGCAGCTTCAGGTATGCTAGCTTGGGGTGATCGGTTGGTTCGCGCTACTAGCCTCACTTGGGAGTGGTTCTTGCTCCCGGTTTCGGTTTCTCCGGTTTCGTCTGTTACATATTGTCTTAATAAGTTTTATTTCTTCTTTAGAGTTTTGCGGCTTATAAAACTTTGGCTAAAGAATTTTCGAAAATTCTAGGAATAATTTAGAGAAATATAGAATTCATAAAAAGGCTCAAAGAAAATTAAAGCTCCAAGTCGTTCACAAAAAGGCTCTTAAGTAAAGAAATCATAGCAATCGAAGGAATTCCAAATCAAGAAATCATAATAACAAAGAATTTCTGAATCAAATGATGATATGAATGAGAATATGTTTATGCAATTAAGTATAATGAATGTAGCCTACTACTAATGCAAAAGTATGATGCTTGTGAAACTTCATTCTTGGAATCAACATAAACTTCATTGATTTGATGTGCGTACAAGAGTTGTTTTTCAAATAAGCTTACAAAATTAGACAACACAAATCAAATCTTCCGAACTACCGATAAAGTCTACCTAACAACATCTAGGACATGGAAGGAAAAGACAAGGAAAACAACATACTAAACCATAAAGAGATCCTAAGGCAATTTGGCATCCCGCATTGCCTACTATTCAAAAGAAACTATTGGACTCTATGGGATACTATCCTATATTAATCAGAGTCGTCTGATGGGGCTGGGGAGTCGTCCTCGACTAGAAGATCCTCCATCATCCTTTCGGATGAACTGACTCAAATAGGCCCTTACAGTCAATCTCCTTCTCTGAGCGGGTCGGGCTAGAGGCTCTGGTTCCTCCTCTTCTTCTTCCCTCTTCCTCTTCTCTTCCTTCTTCACTTCTTGATCCCTCTTGATTTGTTTCCTCTCTATCAACTCTATCATTGGATTCATTCCTAATTCCCATCTCTCTTTCGCTTCTCTTCCAGCTTCTCCCACATCCTACTCCATCTTTCTCTGAATTCACCTATCCAAGGGTCAGCTTCATTCATCTCTCCACAGGTTCTGGAACTACCGGCTCAGGGGCTATGGCCTCAACCTCAGGGGGATGCTCGCCTACTGGGTATATATCTTTCCATACGGTGGGGTCGAATTCTGGTTCTACCCTCCCACTATCGGGTATGTCCAGATCCCTATTGAAGTCCCATACAACTGGTTCTGGTAGTGGGTTGGGTTGTTCTGGAGCTATGACTGGAGGGGTAGGGGATCTAGGTATTTCTTCTTCCATCCAATTGGGTCCTCTTCTGGGTCTTCCTCCTCCTCAGATTCTTCCACATTGTTTTCTCCTCCCTCATTGTTTCCTTCATTCACCTCATCTTCCTCAACAACTGGGGCATTAATCAGATGTACTCCCCCGTTTCCTACTTGTGGAGCTGGAGCTCCTCCTAGGAATGGTATAATATCGAGGTATCTAGCTTGCCACACAAAATGATTTCTAATATCCGCCAGATTCCAATCCCTATGATCATCCAGGTCATCACGGGCATGCACATAAAGTGGTCCTATACCATGCCAATTCCCAAAGTCTGGGTGGGTGGGGCTTCCTTCATTCTTAAGAATAAATGTGGCTTCTCTTAACATGGGTTCTCCAGCATATTCTACCATCACCCTCTCTAGGGTATAAATAGTCTCCATGATTGTCCATCTTCTTCTTCTTATTGGATCATATCTTAACTGATCTATCACAGATATCCATCTTGTATACCTAAGACCTTCTTTCCATATTTATACATCTCTTTTATTGTCCTAGGTCGTTGACCAATGCAAAGTCTTCACATAAACCCTTAGCCGTAGTCGGTATTCCACCATGGTCTCATCTAGTCTTTTGGTGAAGTTCTAGCTCTTTCTCGGGTTTCACCCAAGGAAACCTACAACAAGAAAACTATTAATTAGCCTAGCTTTTAACTCCAATTTTATCCTAGTTACTTAGTTCTAGGTTCGATTTTAACTCTATTGTCATGCCTAATAACCTAGTGCTCTGATAACTTAAACTGTCACGCCCCATAGGGTACCCTAAACGTAACAGTCCGCCACATGCCATATAAGATTCCCGAATTACCACCTTAGTCTTTCGAGAGTCTCATATAGATGTAAGGCGTACCTTTACACAATAGAGTACAAGTCCGAATGGAGATAAAAGCTTAATTTGGCATGCATGGGCAATAGGATATAATTCATGAAACATAAATAAATATTACAAATTCTAAGGGGCATTCCCCCGCAAAAGAATATTTAACGGTCCATTACAGTCATCCAAGTCTTAGAAGTTTTCTATGGAAGTCTAATACAGAAATTACAACTTCTAGGGAAAACTCCTAGCTTCGGTACCTGTTCAGCCGGGTCTCTTCGCCTAAGCCATAAATGTGTAAGCTGCAAAAGGAATGGACTGTAGGGACGTAAGCTAACTAGCTTAGTGAGTGTAATCTCCCACAAAAACATTTATGTCACAACAATTCAATCAAGTTATTAATCAAGCAAGTGTATGCATCAAACACATGAGTTCAACATACATATGACCAACCGGAAATCATATGTGGATGGAATTGCGCCCTCCATCCCGGGTTAGCAGATTAACGAATACTGCGGTACTAACAATATCCCGTTTATGGATCACGGCTAACCTACGATTATTCGATGTCGTTTATGGTTCACGACTAACCTACGATTATTCGATGTCGTTTATGGTTCACGACTAACCTACGATTATTCGATGTCGTTTATGGTTCACGACTAACCTACGATTATTCGATGTCGTTTATGGTTCACGACTAACCTACGATTATTCGATGTCGTTTATGGTTCACGACTAACCTACAAATGCTCATGCTCCATCCCCTTGTGATATGCACATGTCAATTTATCATTACTCAAGTAGTTGATTAAGCCAATTTACTTAGGCGATCAATCAATTTATCAGACAATCCATCATAGCTAACTATACAATCAAAGTTTATCACCCGGTTTCGATATTCTTAATTTGTGTTCTCACATCATCACAATCATATAATTTCCCATTAATCCCCATCATTCATATTCCATTCAATTGACCTACATTCTAGTGCACTACTTTACAAGCACATACAATAAATGAATTGGGAAGAAAAACTCACTCCGCCATTGGTACTCCGTTCTTCTAGTATAATAGTCCGGAGGCAAATAGTCACCGTCCACGGGTTCACCTATTCATATAAGAAATACCCTAATAAGTATTCTATCAACTTAGGACACTAAAACTCTAAGAAACTTATGAAATCGGAATTCGCGTCATTTCCGAAGTTCCGTTTTAAAATGGCCATAACTTGGTCGTTTTAAGTCGGAATTTCGCAAATTTTATACCGATTTCTATCTACTTCGGAAGAGCTTTCTAAATATGAAGTTTAAATCAAGTTTTGAAAATATCTAAGCCTCGGAATTGAGGGATCAGATCTGTACAGCGGGTTTTGATTCCAAAAATGCGGTTTTCATGAATGCATTTGAGATTCCTAAGTATAAAATGATACTAAATGCAATGGTAATGATTTTCCCTATCATGAATGTCATGATGTGAACTTTAATGAGTCTATGTTCTATAACTTTTTAGATTTAAGAATTTTAAAATAAACTTTCTTAGAAACCATACCAATGTTTAGTAAGTGAATTACTACACTTGACCACACCTACATATTACAAGGATTTCTTTAGAAAACTCTACTTTGTTTAAAGAAATTTTGACCCTTATATTAGTTATATCCTAAGGCCTTTATTTCTTTAATAAATCACATTTATAAACTTTTAAGTGGGTCTTTTACTATGGGGTTTCCAAAAATCCGAATTTACAAAAGTCCATTTTCAAGTTGATTCCTTTAGGAAAAATATATTTTGTACTTAAAACTTTAAGTATTATTATACCTATATCCTAAGGACTTCATTTGTTTAAGAAAATATCATTTTTGAAGTTGGAAAAATAGTGTTTTCTAACCCTACATCCATTATTACGAATTTTGTTCATGACTTTTAACTCAAAACTTCTATGGACTTCATTTCTTGTTTCCAACATTTTCTTTAGTAAAAACTCATTTAGACTCAAAAAATACTACTAAACATTATCTATTACCCATAGGCTTCATTTCTCTTATAAAATATTGTTTAGAAGTTGTTAAAAGTGTTTTTGACCTAGGTTTTCAAAGTCATCCGAATTTTCATAAGTCTTTTTCTTGTAAAGTACTTTTCTTTTTGACTTCATGGACTCATCTATATATCTATATACTAGGAAAGTCATTTACTAAAGACAAAAGTATTTAAGACTATTTATGCACATAAAACAAAATAATAATGAAACTTTAAATGCCTACATGATCATGAGTAATAAGATGATGGATCTACTTTATCAATGCTTAAATGAGTTTTAAAAACATAAAAACCATATTTTTATAAAAGATCCTTTGTTTAAAAGACTTTTTGATGGATAAAAGTAAAGCTTTTGGTATGAAAGCTTCTTTAAAAGTTAGATCACTTTGTAATGGTTCGGGATTTTTGTTTTGATATCTCATTGTCCCTACTAAAAGATCATGGGGACATGGAGTTGAAATATCCAAAAATCACTTAGCCATAACAAAGTTTTATGAGTGGGAAGAAGTGGAACTTTACTTACTTGAAGTGGAATGGAGATAAAGAGAAAATGGAAGTTGTATGTGTGTGTGTGTGGCTTGAGAGGTTTCGGCCAAGAGAGAAAAGGAGAGGATTTTGGAGCTTTTTACACTTTGTAAAATTTGGAAAGTGAAGAATGAGGAGAGAAGGAAAGATAGCTTATATAGGAAGTGTAATTAGGTTAAATGAAAAAGAAAAAAAATATAAAAGGAGCATGGGAGGGGGGGCCAAATTGGCGCCGATTTGAAGCATAAGGGGAGGGGGGAAGCTTGCCTTGTCCATCTTGATTTGGCTTGATTTGATTTACATCACTTGTCATGTATTAAAGTGAAGTTGAATGGACAAAAGTTATGGAAGAATGGAAGAGATTTGATTGATGGTAAGAGTTAGATTTGTAGGGTGGCTAATAGGTAGTGTAGGTGGTACTTTTATGAATAGTAATGAATAGTTGACAAGACAATTTAATTTCTGGTAGTAATGAAACACGAATAAAAAGGCTATAACTGTATTTTTCATAAACCGGAAAATTATGAAAAATATATTTTTGAAATCCTTATTTTATTTCGGTTCAAATGAGTACTCATAAGTATATTTTCGAAATTCTAGTTCCGGGGCACGTTTTCCTATAATAGGTCTCGGGATGACCCAGAATTGAAATTTTCTTAAAATCTGATATTTTCTTAGTTTGAAATATAATCAAGAACTATAATCAAAATTAAATTTTCTTAGAAAAGTTTATTAATTGGAAACCGAGGAAAAGCCGGAATTAGAGTTCCTAGTTCTCACTCCAGACTTAAGCTATTCCGGTTTAGGGTTTTAGTTTCCGGTTCTAGGGTTTTCTTGGCTACTTGAAAAACCGGGGTTTACAGTACTACTAGTCCCCGGGCCTTCCATGCCCAAAGCGATCGATCCGGCTCGGCTACACCTTAAGGCCGTATTCCCCGTACGTCCTAACCCTCAAGATGTAGCTAGGCAGCTTACCTTTCCGGTCCCACGCTGAGGAATAGTAGCAAAACTTCGAAATGATATTCTAAGTGATATGCATGAGCAATTTATTATATGGGGATTTCAATATGGCATTAAATCATTTAAAGCGATCAAACAATATTTGCACACATAACAATACATACATGGAAACATTTATATCAATCACAAATCGGGTTCCGATATACTTATCGTTCATTGATCGCACACAATGAATCACATACATAATTCCCATAATATCCCACAAGCATATCAATTTTATCTTTTCCTACATCTAGTGCTCTATTCTACAAGCACATGCGCGAATACATAAGCGTAAAGGAAACTCACTCGTCCATAGCGCTCTAGGAGTCGAAGTAATCCTCGGGGAAGACAAGATCGTGATCCTTGACACCTAAACAAAAGAAATACCCAACATGAGTATTTCATCCAAGATCTATTCAAGTTCTATGCTTCTATTTTAAAGAATTCGTAAAAAAATCGTATGGAATGGAAATTCCAACTTAAAATGGCCATAACTTGCTCATTTTAACTCGGAATTCCGTATATTATATACCGATTTCTACCTACTCGAAAAGATCTATCTATTTCTAAGGTTATTTTCATCAAAAGAAGTTATTTGGGTCTCGGAATAGTAGCGTAAAGATTTGATACGAATTTTCCAAACTTTAAAACTAGAGTTTTCAATCTTTTCTTCACTCAAGGGCTTTTGTACAAAAATATAGATATATTGTATGGTTGAAAAATCCCTTGAATACTCATATGTACTCAAACCATAAGCATGAATTTAGTGGTATTGTCTCAACAATATTCTTGTAGTGCGATATGTTTTGAAAGTGAGATAAGCTTAATTTTTGTAAAGAAATTAGTTTTGTTAAGAAAATTTCTTATTTTACTAAAGGTGAGCATCTCTTTCTTTTAACTCCATTTCTTAAATAAAAGTAGTTTTAATCTCTTTCAAATTTCTACTACTTTATTTCTAATGTTTTGGAAAACATAATCTTTCTAAAACTTCATGGTTATATCCACTTTTAAAAGAAATCATCTTATAAGTAAATTTTGAAAAACTTATCTTAGACTTTAGTGTGGGTGGAAAACTTCGACAATTGAATTTAAGGAATCCTTTGTTTAGGTCTAATGAAACTTTCTTATTTATTTGAAAAGAGAATTTATAATAACTTTACTTTATGTATTTCTTGGTGAAAACCACCTATTATTACTAAAACTTGAGCTAGCTTATCTAACTTTAGAAGAATATTTGTTTAAGATAAATTTCAAACCTTTAAGGTAAATAACTTCTTATGTGACAAAATGTATATTTAAAAAGAGTTCTTATTCTTATTTTAAGAAAACTCATTTCTATTATGATTGAGACAATAACAACATATTTATGCATGAATGAGAATATATATAACATAAAAGCTACATAAATAAAATAAGAGCATAAAAGTAAAGTCAAGTATTGGGAACCTTAGCTTCATCAAGGTATCCCGGGACTAAGAATGGACTAGTCCTCAAAGAAAAGAAAAGCAAAGAAATAAAATTGTTTTGACTTGATATGGACAAGTCTAAGACTAAAAAGACTAGTCTTAATATTTGCATAAAACAAGTAAATAAATAGATTGCAAGACTTAAAAATAAATAAATAAATAAATAACAAGTGAGCTTATATGCTCTAAATAAATATATATACATAATACTTAAATAAGTTAGGTTAGAAACAATAATAACAATATCAACATAATAGCAACATAAAGAAAAGAAGAACATGAACAAAAACAAAACATGAATAAATTGTTGCTTCTTTAACTCAATGAGTCTAAGAAACATACACTAAACTCATGTTAAGTTATATGAACATGATGAGAGTATATGAAAAACTTTTACCTAAAGTTTATGTGGTGGTTGAAGAAGAAAAGAATGGGTTGTTGTATTATGTGGGAATGGATTTTCTAAGGAAAAGAGAGAACTTGAGAGAGATGTTGGGAGATGAATTTTGTGGAGTGATTTTGGGAGAGTTTTAGTATGAATTTTTGTTGTGTGAAAGAATGGAAGAGGAAGGGGGTATTTATAGATTTTTGGAGTGGAAATTAGATGTAATAAAATAAATTGGAAAAGAAAACAAAATGTGATGGAAGAGGGACAAAGGGGCGCCGGTTTTGTGTCCTTAAGGGGGGAGAAATTAATTATTTTGTTTGTTTTATATTAAAAGAAGTAATGTGTAAAGTGTGATGTGATTAAAGTTGTATGGGGAGGTAAATTGTAAGATATAGGTATGGTAGAGTGTAAGAAAAAGTAGAGATAGGTGAATAGTAATGAATGGTAGAAAAGTACTATGAATAGTAGACTAGACAATTAAAATACCGGTAGTAACGAAAATACGCTTAATTAAGCTATATCTGATATTTTTAGATACCGAAAAATTCTAAAACTGATATTTTTGAAAACCTTATATTTTTACAAATCTATTGGTATTGTCGGAATATTTTTGCTATCCGTTGCTCCGGGGCACGGTTTTTGAAAACTGATCCCGATCGGATCCGAAAGACACTAGAAAAATTCGAATCTGATATTTTTAGGCTTCCCTATGGTATTACGAACCGTTTTCCACAATTATCTCAATTTTGTTTTCTAGGGTTTAAGAACACGGGATTGCCGGATCTAGATTCACTAGACTAATCGTATAACTAGGTTAACTTTAGGGTTTCGTTTCAACTTCCGGTTCTTAAGGTTTGCTAATATTATCAAAAAATCTAGGGGCTTACAAAACATGCCATCTAAGCTTAGATACTAAGTGTTTATATAGGCATCACCCAAAATTACGAATTTGACTACACATCCATAACTCAATATTTTCCATTCTAACTTTACTCCTTGTTTTTACATTTCTATCATGCCTAAACTCACCTAAGTTTATAAAAATCATTCCTTCAATATACCTATTACACATACCCTTCATTTCTCTTATGAAACATGAGTTTAAAAATGATTTTGGGGGGTTTTTAAAGTAGGGTTTCACTTTCATCCGAATTTCCAACATTTCATTTTTGACAAAACCCTTCCTTCTTCAATGTTCTTGCCTTCTATATATGAATATCTACTATCAAACATCTCTATACATATACAAGACTACATTTTTATGATCATCAATGCATGGAAATAAAAATAACTCTATGATCATACATATACATGAAGTTGTGGATGTCTAAACCTTAGATCTACTAAATATAATGCATGAATCATAGATCTCATGGCATGAACATCAATATATATACAAGATCTCTACTTTATATGCATGAATAAGATGATATTTCAAACAAAACTCTTTCAAATACTAGATCCACTTCTTGTGATGGCTTGAGATTCTTGTAGTAGTGTTTTCATGTCCCTTGCTCATGCTCATTGGGATCTAAATGAGAAAACACACAAGAATGATCTTGCCATTACAAGATTTGGGGATGAACAAGGCCTAAAATCAACCTACTAGTGGAGTCTTGAAGTGGAAAAGAGAAGAAAACAAGTTGAAGTTGTGAGAGGGGGAGGGGGCAAAGCTCACGGCACAAGGGAAAAAAAAAAAAAAGAGAGTGTTTTCCTCTTTGAAAAGTTTGAAACAAGAAGAAAGGAAGAGATATAGAGAAAAATATGTTTATATATGAAGTGAATTAGGGTTTTAGTTAATAAATGGAGTAAAAATAATTTTTGAATTGAGGGAAAACGGGGGGGGGGGGGTGGCGGGGGGGGGGGCCCGCGCCGGCCACTCTAGTGTTGTTGTGTGTGTTGTTTTGAAATTAATAAATGTGATAATTGATTAAGAGACAAAATTCATTGGAAAAGAAAATTGAATGAGTAGTTGTAAGGATGTAAAAATAGGGTATGGGTAGTGTGTAGTGTAGGTTGTACTTGTGAATAGTAGACAAGACATCTACTTTACCGATTGTACCGAAAACACGGGAAAAGCGATAACTGTAATTTTTATAGCTCGAAAAATTATAAAATTGATATTTTTGGAATCCTTATAAAACTACGGTTCTAATGAATATTTCGGAATATTTTTCTGAATCCGTGGTCCAAGGCATGCTTTTCCGTAATCGAGCTCGGGAAGGCCCGTAATTGAAAAATTCCCGAATTTAAAACTTTCAAAGGTTTAAAATATACTTTAAAACAATAATTCAACTTCATTTACTTTATAAAATTTCTTTTATTATGAAACCGAGGGAAAGGCGGATTTAGGGTTCCTAAGCTTCTCTTACTAAACTTGAATTGGTCCGGATTAGGGTTTCGCTTCCAACTCCCGGGGTTTCTTAGCTACTGAGAATACCGGGGTTTACAAATGATTTTCATAAGTTTAGATGAGTTTAGACATGATGAAAATGTAAAACAAGTAGTAAAGTTAAATATGGATTGTGGATGTATAGTCAATTCGTTATTTTTGGGTAATGCCACATAAACACTTAGTATCTAAGCTTAAAATGGCATGTTTTATGAGCTAATGAAGTCTTTAGATAATAGATAAATTGGAGCTTCAATATTTGATGCATTAAACAAGTTTTCTCATAAGGAAAATGCAAGAAAATGAAAATACAAAATTCGGATTTTTATAAGTACCTTATTTAAAATATATTTACTCAATGAAAAATGTGGATTTTTATGCATAAAGAAGGTCATGACTAATATGGATGTTGGGAAGTCATTTTTAATTAGGTGATAAGTAAATTCTAAGGATAAAATCATAAAAACATTAGGAAATGTAAAGTTGGGAATAATAGCTTTTTATAAGTAGTCATTAAGGAATTTCTTAATAATTAGGAATTCATAAGAGTCCATCATCAAGATCATCAAAACCATGCATATATGGAGTTCATGACATGACATTCATATTGGAATTCATTCTATATCATTTATGCATGAATCATCAACTAGGAACAATTTTCATCAAAAGCAAAACAAAATTTTCGGAATTGGAGGATTTAGGAAACAGATCTGATCTACTGTTCCGTGACTTAAGTTTTCAAAAATTGAAAATAATATTAGAAAATAGATAGATCTTTCAAAGTAGATAGAGATCGATATAAAATTTGCGAAAATTCCGAGTTAAAATGACCAAGTTATGGCCGTTTTAAGTCGGAGCTCCCGCAATTAGCGAGAATTCCGAATTCATCTAGTTTAGATGCATAGCTGGATTAGTTCATGATGAGAATTTCATTAGATTATTCTTACTTGGTAGGTGATTCCCGAGCAAGATGACACCTTACGCCCGATTACTACTACTAGAAAGACCGGCGTCCAATGGCGAGTAAGTCTACTTCCACTCTCAATTATGATTGTGATTGTAATGTAGTGGCACTAGTGGTGTAGGCAAAGATAAAAATGGATATGTATGATGGGGTATATGGGAATTATATACTTGTCTGTTGTTGATATGTGAAAATGGAACTTAAGAAATATCGAAACCGGGTGTTAAGCTATTGATTGATTAGTAATCTTTTTTATCGAATGTCTGCGAATATTTGTTGGCCACCTAAGAGAATTGGATTAATGTATATTTGACTTCAATTGTAATTGGATTCATTCATATCACGATGGGGATGGGAGCATTAGCATTGGTTGGTTTTTCCTGATCCATAAAACGAATATGTTGGTTAATCGTGATCCATAAAACGAAATTGTTGGTTAATGTGATCCATAAAACGAATTATTATTTCAGTTGACCTGAGCTTAAACGGGTGTACCGCAGGATTCGTTAATCTGCTGACCCGGGATGGAGGGCGTAAGTCCATCCACAATGATTTTCGGCTGGTCTATGTTTGTTGAACTCATTTGTCTGATGCATTAAATTTGTGTGATTAAATCACTTGTTTGAATGTATTGTACTTAATTGTGATATGGAAGTTCTTTCTCACTAAGCTAGTTAGCTTACGCCCCATAGTTTTTACTTATTGCAGCACGAGTTTATCTGGCTTATACCGAGGCAAGCCATAGCTCAGGTACCAGAGATAGGAGTTTCCTATAGAAGTTTACTTCATTTTGTATAGATTCCGTTGGAAACTAAAGGACTCTGGATGACTGTAATGAACTTGATATTATTTGGCGGGGGAATGCCCCTTAGATTTTTGTAATGTATATTTATGTGTTTTGGCTTATTATCTATGGCTAATGAATGCCACATTAAACTACTTAACTCCATTGGTTAAGTATTCTATTATCGTAAATGGACGCTTTACATCTATACAAGACTCCCGAAGGGCTCGGGTAGGGAATTTGAGAGTCTTCTATAGATGTGGGGGCTGTTACGTATAGGATACCCTAGGGGCGTGCAGTTTAAGTTGGTATCAGAGCCTTAGGTTATAAAACAAGACAATAGAACTAAAAGAAATCGGACTTAGAAATCTAATTAATAGGTTCAAATGGAGTTGAAAATTTTTCTTGCTTGCTAAGTCTAATTAGAAGCCTTATGTTATTATAGGTCTCTTTGGGTGAGACCAGGGAATGGGCCAGGAACTTCACCAAGAGGAATGACGAGACTATGGTGGAGTATAGGCTAAGGTTGAGAGAGTTGTGTGAAGACTTTGCTTTAGCCAGACATCCCCGGACTATAGGGGAAATGTTAAAACTGTGGAAAGATGGATTGAGATACACTAGGTGGGCTGCTGTGTCGTCGACGGTTGAGATATGATCCCATGGGGAGAGAAGGAGTTGGACTAAATTGGAGACGATTTATACTTTGGAGAGAATCATGGTTGAGTATGGGCGCGAGCCCATGACTAAGGAGGCTACATTTATCTTAAAGAGTGGAGGAAACCAAACCCTTCCAGATTTTAGGGTGTGGATCCCTATCGGGCCCCTATATGTGTATGCCCATGATAATTTGTATGACCACCACGATTGGAACATAGCAGACGCATGGAACCATATCACTTGGCATGCGATTTACTTAGATATCCCCTACCCTGTGTGATAGCTACAGCCCTAACCTGATATAGGCATGCAATGAATGGTGCACCAGTGATTAGAGAGGATGATGAAGAAGAGGAGAAGAAGAAGAAAGACCCTAAGGAGGATCTAACTGGGAAAAAGAAAATGTAGTTCCTAAAACCCCCACCCACCAGTGAACGGAAGTGGAAGTGAATCCGGAGCCCAATCAAATCTGTGGATTTTTAATAGGGATGGAAATACCGATAGTGGAAGGGTTAGAACCTGAGATAGATCCAATGTGTGGGAGGGATGTGTATATCGAGGGAGAAAATCCACCTGTGCTTGATATAGTAGTAGCAGAACCTTGTCGCCCCGAGCCTATGGAGGTAGAAGTAGTGGGTGGAGAACCTGTAAGAGAAACAAAGATAGTGGAGACTCAGTGAGTGAACCGGAAGTTAGAGGTGAGGAGAATGAAGTGAGCCTGAGGGAAGGGCAAGGCACGAAGGAAGAAGAAGAAAGTGAAGATCAAGAACCCATAGTCCGACTGCTCGGAAGCGGAGGATGACTACGAGGGAATACCTTACCTTGTTCATCGACAGGACGATGGTAGTTCTTAGTGGAGACGACCCCTAGTCCGACCCCTGATGACTCTAGTGATGAGTAGAGGTAAGATGATTAGCTAACCCATGAAGTCCAAGTGAAGTCTTATTTCATGTTTTGTAGTAGGCAATGCGGGATTGCCAAGTTGCCTTAGGATTTCTAAATAGTCTAGTCTGTTGTTTTCTTTCTTTCCTTGTATTTTATCTTGTTTTCAGAATTAGGTGAGAAGGTTTAGAATTGACACTAGAAGTTTAGCTAGCCAAATTTTGTAGAGCAATCTTGATGTATATTTTGTATGGCTCGCTAAAAGTAAATGAAGGATCATCTTTATTTCAAAGGAAAGGAATTATGGAAAGCATGCATGCTCGACATTAGACAATAGCAACATATCAATTGCATAAGCATTCATTCATTCATGTCATTATTATGAGTTTGCAACTATCTTCTTATGTATAAATTCTATAGTTTCTCTTTACGAATATATGAAATTATGAATTTTTCCCTTCTAATTTTAACTTCTGGATTCTTGTGAAAGTTTGAATCATGTTGACAAACTAAATCCCTCCTAAATTTAAAACATCCTAAGAATACTAAAATTTAATAAATAATGTGTAAACAAACGAAACCAATGGATTCGGAATCGTGAACAAGGGTCTATTCGAATGAAGCGATCAGCGACTATGCCAAACCTAATCCCAAGGAGCTACACCCCATAATCAACAGGAGTGAGGTGTTAAATGCGATTGGACAATTAGCCAATTGTCACGCCCGTTAGGGTATTCTAAACGTAACAGCCCGCCACATACTAAGTAAGACTCTCGAGTTCCCTATCTGGGACCTTCGGAAGTCTTAAGTAGATGTAAATCGTCCTTTACATAATAGGAATACTTCAACAAATGGAGTTAAACAGTTTAACGAGGCATTCATTAGCCATAGATAAAATCAAAGCATAATTTAAAGTTTATAAATCTAAGGGGCATTCCCCGCAAAAGAATAACAGTCTATTACAGTCATCCAGAGTCTTTAGTTTCCAATGGAAGTCTATACAAAAAGGAATGGATTAAACTTCTTGAGAAACTCTATCTCCGGTACCTGCGCTGTAGCTTGTCTCGGCCTAGAAGCCATAAAATGTGCTGCAAAAGATAGAAACTATGGGGGCGTAAGCTAACTAGCTTAGTGAGTATACTTCCATAACGCAATTAAGTATAGTCATTCAAACAAGTATTTATTCAGGCAAGTGAATGACATCAAACAAATGTGATCATCAAACATATGACCATCCGGAAATCATATGTGGATGGACTTGCGCCTCCATCCCGGGTTAGCAGATTAACGAACTGCGGTACGACGCCGTTTAAGCTCACGGTCAACTAATAACAATTCGTTTTATGGATCACGATTAATCAACAAGTCGTTTTATGGATCAGATTAACCACAAGTGTTTATGGATCACGATTAACCAATAATGCGAATGCTCAACCCCATTGTAAGCCCCAGAAAATTTCAGTATATAATTCCAAGATGAACTTAAAAAATAAACCCTAAAAATCACTCAAAATTAAACGAACTTTGATCGAGTCCTAAAATATAAACGAAAGTAAGAATTCATTAGTCTTGACAAAATCTAAAAATAAAACAAGGACTACAAAAGTCCTTAAGTCCAAAACCATTACGTAAGATAAACTGCTTACCTAATCGATAATTCCTAAAATGGGGATAAAAATAAAACACAGTGATAATTTGC